>JACEGR010004264.1:0-89898 GCA_014170235.1 Listronotus bonariensis
AAGGGTAAAATTAAACTGTTGCCGACCAAAGATAAACTTCTCGATGTATCGTTTCATCCTAAAATCTGTATCTTATTTCCTGCTGACCTCTCGGAAAACCTGTTTGAAAAAATAAACAACCATTTAGCCTCATCCTGTCTCTAGACACAGGAGTAGGGATTACAGGATTAGCTCCCCTCACTATATCTCCTGTTGAATGGAGCGCCAATTATAAAAGGGCTTCAACTTGCCCCTGGAGATTAATCAAGGGCCTCGGTTTTGGAAAAGTTCTGAAAAGGTGTTATCTGAATAAGGCTTAAGTTTGGAAAAGAAAATGAAGTCGGATTAAAAAAAAGACTGGAAACATGAGTTAATGAAGGACCAAATTGGATTTTTTATGTACGTAAAAGTTTTGTGTAAAATATGTTTTCTTAGGTTTATGAATTATTTCGTAATAAAGAAGAAAAGAAGTTTATGGATGAATTAACTTTTTTTTGTTCATGTTTTTAAAATATTCATATTTTTATGAACATTTTCTTTTCTAATCTTTATTTATTTTAAATAATAGTTAATTACATCGATAATTACATGTCTTATTGTAATCTGTAATGAGCAGAGCTCTTTAGACAGTTTCAAGAATGAAGCCAGGGAAATCCACATTAGCATAGGCGTGTATAAAGGGGACGATTTGGGGGTTTGAACTTTCCGCCCTAGCATGAGTAGAAAATAAATTTGTATAAAGAAGTTCTTTGGTATGTTTTTAATACGTATGGTTTTATGGACCCTCCCGTTTTAGCATACGGAAAGAAAGGAAAGATAGCATGTAGTCAGTAAAAGGTATATTATTGAGAAGATGAGGACTTTTTTGTTTATTGCTCCCCAAAAAAATGTTTATAAAAAAAAGAAACATATACAGTGTGTCCCATATTTAGCAGTCAAAAAGTTTTAAATTTTAAAACGAAATTTTGGGGAAACTGATCGCATGGTCCAAAACTAATAAATACCAAATTTTACTCCAATGGTTATTATGCAGGGTGAGTTATAACTAAAAATATAAACAATGCCCAGAAGCTAACTACTTTAATTTATAAAAAAAAACAAAATTATTTAGGTAAATGTTGTAGAGGATTAAATTTTATGTCAAAATTTGAAGTTAAAGCATGAGAGAAAAAAAAAGCAATTGTCAGTTTTTTACATTACGCAATACAAGTTAAATAATGGGCAGGAGGGAGCAAAGTTTAACATAAAAGTTAATTATTTTAAATATTTTTGTAAAATGCGCTGCCTTAAGCCAAGTATTTTAAGGAATTAAAAGGAAGCAAAATTAAAAAAATAATAATTATTTTATGTATTTTTTTTTAATTCGCTGCTTTTAGCCAAGTGTTTCAAAAGTGTCAATGCATAATTTAAAAAACTGACAAAAAACATTTTTTTTTACTTTAATTCTTTAACTTTAAATATTCACAAAAAATTTAGTTTTCTACGACAATAACTAATACAGTTTTCTCCTATTTTTAAGAATAAAGGTACTTTTCTCTTGATCTTTTTTATATTTTTAGTTATAACTCGCCCTCAACATTACCAATCAAAGTAAAATTTTGTATTTATCAGTTTTGGATGATGCGACCAGTTTTTCCAAAAAAACGTTTAAAAAGTCAAAAATTTTTGGGTCCATTTGTCCTCTTGTAACACCTATCCTGGGACACACTGTACATTTTGTAGGGTAAGGCGGGGCTAGTTGAGCATAGAGGTAAGTTGGGCAATTAAAATATCTCAAAAACTATCGACCACACGCGAAAGCATCAAATAGCATAAAGAAGGGGTTGCGCGATGGCAACTCATTGTGCGACCACTAGTGGTGACGCGGCGATCGAGAAAAGTATCCGTGCGCATTATTTATTTTGTGATTAAAAAGTAAAATAATTGCAAGTCAAAAAATTTTATCGGTGACAGTTAAATGTATTCCGTCGTCAATCAGGTAAGTGTTATTCTTAAGTAAATAATTTATTGCAGTTTTAATATTTATAAAGATTTTGGATATAATTTTAACCGGTTTTTTAGTAAATTTACTTTTCCTTTAAAATTTCAGGTTGGGGTTAGTTAAGCTACAGTTGCCCAACTAACTCCACGGTTTTAAGTATAAAATGTTTTTTTTATTTTTCAGGATACGGACTTATAACAGTAAGACTACTAGACTCTGCTCAAGATTTAAAAAAGGCTTCAACCCAAACTTTGTACAAGCAACAAAGAAAACGAGCTGACCTTTCTAACTTATAAATTTTCTCAGGAAATTGTTCGACTATACCCAAAGGCTGGTCCAAGAAAATAAACCAAATTAAACAGAAGATAGAGAAAAGCTGCAATTTTAACAGATGCAGAAGGCATTACAAGAGAAGCAAAATAAAACTGCTTAAGTAAAAAGTTTAAAAATCGAAGATGAATTGTTAGGTATTTTATTCAATAGCTAACCTGAACTAGGTACGTTGCTGTTTTATTAATGAGATTTGTTGTTTTCTCACTGTAAGATTATAAATATAAAAGGAAAATTGTCAAAATGCATTTTTATTGTAAACGTATCAATATTCAAGCCATAATTTGACTATACTTTCTAAGTGTTCCACTAGCCCAATACCCATGCTCAACTTACCTCACCTATGGGATACGTTGGGCATACTTGACTATCTACATTAAAATAGATGTAGCTCCTAAATTCGACTTATAAGAAAGAAATTACTATGGACACTATTAATAAGATATAAATTGCTAATCCATCAGTATGCATTATAAGCCATTAGGACTTATTTTTGAGGAGCTATAATCGATCAAGTGAAAAATTGCTCAACTAGCCCCGCCCTACCCTACCCAGAAAAAAATGTTTTTAAAAGTGAGGACCAAGGCAAACAATAACTAAGTTATAAATGGTTTATTTTTAAGATTTTAAAGAGATTTTTCCTCGCATGTAAAAGGCCAGTTAGTTTGGTAAACCCTGTATATTATTTAGCAATTTATGTCCCTTAAACGATGTTTCCAAGCAAAAAAGTAATATTTCCTTTTCGGTTGAGATTCGGAAATTAAAAATCAAGCTAAAGGAAATCGCGAGATTGGGTCAAGGCAAGGATGTAATTTAATCCATGGCAGGTCGTCTGACTAATGGCCGTGTCGATAATGGGCAGGCCATCGCTCTCGATTGTCGATACCGAAAAGGGGAATCGATAGTGATTTATCGTCAATTCGACGTGGATTTGGCAGTTGGAGAGATAAAGGGAAATAGGGACGGGTACAACAGTTGTTTATTACGTTTCCTTTGTTTAATATAATCTATCAGTGATGGTCTAATTGAATCGATTATCGAATTATCGATTTTTTTGGATGATATTTTGAGTCGATACTTTTTCGATTCGATACGTTAAAAAAATATTGCAATTGTTTTGACAATATAAAAGATATGTCCAGTATTGGTTCGGCGGATTAATTTTATAATTGATGGTATTAATTTGAAAACAAGCAAAATAGGATTGTTTTTTCTAAAATAAAATTAGGAAAAAAATGATTGAGTTTAGGCAAGAAAGTAATTTAATCTATGGCAAGTCCCCATAGATTAAAGGTTCTTTGTTTATTTTTATTTGATATAACATACCAATTCAATTTCGGGTCTTTTCAAATATTAGCAAAAATAAGAATAATATTGATTAGGTATCTGAAACTTTTTCATAGTGCGACTATAATAATAATTAATAATAAAACATATTACTATTATTCAATTCATTTTTCTCATTTCTATTCCTTATTTGTAAAATCTGCTATAAAAAATTTAGCATATAAATTAACCGCTGACGCGAGTCGCTTTTCTCCGCTTTCGGCAACGCGACATCGCAATCCGCGATCAGCAAGTGTATTGCAAATATAAAACGGACCGAAGTATACACCTCATGCGGAGTTTTGTTTACGCTTTGACACTCCGTTGCCATGACAACGCTATACTTGCCGGCGGCCAGAGATCGCGGGTGGAAGTATCAGTGTATTGCTTGGTAAATCGCTAGCCTTAAAAAGATAGTATAGGTTTTGGTCGTTTCGTTGGTTTTCACGTATTATTTCGATTGTTTCCGTTTGAGTATTATTAGCGACAGTGATTTTTACAGGAAGAAATTAAAGGACAGTACAGAGCACTTCTCTATAAAATATTAGATCATATTTTGATGAAAATGGAAGTAAGATTCGAAGATTGTTACAAACTACAATTTCTTTGTCTTGCTGATACTGCAAAGTTTGGCCAGTATAACCAAACTTTTTTCACTGATTCTTTTCAAAATTTATTGAGGATATATGCCGAATCATTTTCAAAAAATCAGCGGCTCAAAAATAAACTTGACCAAATATTTGCTGATGAAAGTTGTTGGCGCAAATAAAGACATTTTTACCGAGGTGTATAAATTTTTTCGTTAATTTTAACGATACTGCCGACAAGCGTGTTAGTGGAACGGAGTTTTTCTTGTCTTAAGCATTTAAAAACTTTCTAAAGAAACACTATATTCTAAGATAGACTCTTATCTTTGGTCAATATTTTAATTCAAAAGGAGCTTCTACAGGAACTGATAAAAACTCAACCATATTATGAAGATATAATTGATAAATTTGCTGCATTAAAAGATAGAAGGATTGATTTGGTGTATAAAATTGAGGGAAGTTTAGATATTAAGACTTTTTACGTAGACTTTTGATAGTTGAGTATTTTTAATTTTGCTAAAATGGTAAATGCGCTTTTTTCCCTTCCTGTACTACACTTGTTTTTAGACCCGCAAGCCTCCACTGAAAAGACACAAGTTATTTACATATAAATAAAGAGGGATATTTTGCGATTTTAAAACCGGACAGCTGTTGTAATGATTTTTTTTAAATATTTTATAATAAGTTTACAATCTTAGTATAACACCTAGACACTGATCCATCGTCTATTTATCTATTATTTCTCTATGTTTATCTTGCTCTTGTTTATCCCATTTCGGCTTTTCTCCTGCTGACGTCAAACCCGCAGGATTCTGCAAACAACAGAGTGACAGCTTTCGTGTACATCGAGACGAAATGTCTCGAACAATGCTATCTTTCGCTTCGATTCACCGATTCCCGAATCAGATGTAATTTTCTTGTTTGGTTTCGGTATTTTGGTGTTTATGCTGTCTGTTGTACTTGCTGTTTGATTAGCGGATACGAAGGGGGAAGGGGAAGAATAAAGCGGAAGTGTTTAAGTAAATTTTGCCAACTATTTCTTTCCTCTATGACACGTAGTTGACAAGGTTTTCATTAAACTTAATTACATACAAGATTTCAAAAAAACAGGCGTGAAAATTATTATGACGTCAAAAAATTGCAATTTTCAAGGGTTTTCTTCGGCGAATTTGTAAAAACTGAAGAGTGAGAGCAAACTTGCTTCAAATTCGTGCTCAGGCAGAAACCATTGCTTGGACTAATATAGACGTGGGCGAAGTCGCATAACTGAGGCTCCTTTTCTTTTTTTTCCAAGATCTATCCAATAAATCTGTCTTACCAATTATTAGTAAATTCAAGAATACTGCAAAATTTATGGATTTTTTGAGGTTTCTAAAAATTTGAAATACATTATGACGTAATGGTCAAATTCTGAGTTGTGGTTGGAAGACAAGAATGCATAGAAAACTATTTGACATACGGATTGTCTAAACTTGATCTTTATTATTATTTTCCACTTTTAATTTAATTATCTCGAAGGGGTACATCGGAGCGACATTAGTTTGAAGGGGTATACGCGTATCTCGCGAATACCCCGAGTATTGATACAGGGGAACGTTATTTTTCTCTTTTCTAAGAACCTTGTGAAACTGCAGAATTTTTAAGGTTTTTCGAAATTAGAAAAACATTATGACGTGATTTGTAGATGAAACACAAGCATGCATCGAAAACCACATGACGTACTGATTGGATGAACTTGATCTTGGAATATAATTTTTCTGTAAAGAAAATGGAATAAATTAGAAATACGTAAGAAGAAAATAAATAAAACATAACATTGCCTTATTCTCATGTATCTTCCACTTTTATTTCAATTGGCTTGGAGGGTTGCCTCAAGCGGAGCGACATTAATTTGGAGAGGTAAGACTGCGTACGGCAAGTAGCACAAACTAACGGCCATATCCTCTACTTATTACCATGGAATTCCAAGAAAGAGGGGGAATCTGCCCCGACTATCCGGCAATTGACTGTTTTGCTTTGATATACAATAAAATGGTTATATTCTCAAGTTCTTTATAAAACCTAGACCCAAGCCTCTTGATAGCCAATCTGTATATTATTAATACATCTCTTACTTTATTTTATATGTTTTTAGAGGGGTGTGATTTATACATTTAAAATAATAGTAGGCTACTTTCTTGCAACGTTAAAAAACATGTTTTATTTGGATTAAAAGTTTGTGGTTTGCCTGCGATGTAGGTATGTATAGCCTCACCACAAAAATTAACAATTATTCCTAAAAAACAATAAATTATTGTCTTTTTTTTCTTTAAGCAAATCCAGCAAACGACATGCAACAGCCAACCTAAATCAATTAACCATCCCTCCGGGCACGCAAAATAAAGACACCCCGGCATGAAATCTATCTATTTCCACTTCCTTCTCAAGAAATTAATAATCATTTGACTTTTGACAGACAGTTTCCTCATCGGCCGCTCCCCCAAATTAAATATTGTCCAATTCATTAATTTCCAACCTTTAAGAAATGATTTGTATAAATCAAAAATTTTCCCTTTTTAAAATTGTTAGTTTAATTATAAGATAAAGAGAAAAAATTATAATACGGTGAACAAAAAATATTTATAGTATCTAAATTTATTTATATATTTTAACTGGTTTTATTGTTACTTTAAAAATTAGCTATTACTCCAAATAAATAATGACTTTGGATAAGCAGTTTTATAATAAGTGTTGGTTTTTAAATGCCTAAAAAAATTGTAAAGTCCATTAATTAAATTAAGACTTGCCTTTTTAAAAACCCGTATATGTATATTATAACTTTAGAAATTCCACAATTCTTGATTTAAAGCTAAAGTGGCAGACAATATATGATTTTCACCTTTTAAAACCTTCTTTTTTAACGTATTTTAAATTATTTTTGAATTAAATTGCATAGCTATACTTTGAATAATTTCAATCCCAGTGTGCCATGAAGCCTTATGTGTATGTATGGTTGCCGCATTATCAAAGAAAAGCCACGCAATTTAATGCAAAAATAATGTAAAAACTTAGAAAAACGGGGTTTTAAGAGGTGAAAATCAAATATTTTGTAACACTTTAGCTTTAAATCAAGAATTGTGTGCAAAAAGAACGGGGAATATAGTGAAAATAAGCTTAGTTCAAATTTGAACTTTGATGATGAATATCTCGAGGACGAAACGTTTCTGCCAAAAAATTCTTTCAGATTCGTGATCAGCGCCCCAAAAACCCCCGTCTACCAAATTTCGTTAAAATCGAAGTTGCCGCAGGTTTCTAGAAAATTACCCATTTATTTTTAATTATTACTTAAAAAAATCAAATTTAATTTCTTACTACCAGCAACTAAATCCAGCAATCAAAAAGGAAATTCCTTCGTTTAAACCAAACCTAAATCTTTCGCTCGATTCACCGAAATTAAAGCATCGATTTTGCAATTTTTCCAATTGGAGCTTCCATTGCAAACCTGAACTTTTATAAGTTTCCAATAGCGGAAAATGGACAGTGCATTTAAAAGAGATTTCCCGGGTTTTCCAAGCAATTATTGTCTGATTACTAATAATACCACCGGGCAGGTGAGGAGCGGAATAATGGAGAAAAATGTTTTTCGTGTGGTTTTGTTGATTTGGGAAGTAAAAATTAAGTGTCAGGAGTAAAGCAGATAAATTTTTCTTTTAGTATTGACACAGAGGAACGTTATTTCTCTGTTTTTTAGATCCTTGTAAAATAAATATGATGAATGGATTAACAAGATTTATTTTGTAAACAGGAAGCGGACAAATGCAGAAAAACTGTTGATATATCGGGGTAAATGGTTATTTTGTCCTATTTCATTCTTGTAAAATTATTGGTCTTATTTTTTTGTCATATGATATTTCGGTTGGATTTTGACACGAATCATATAATATCACAAAATTTTTCTGGCGAGTTTTCAAAACATGACGTCATTAGATTTTTATGAGCTAGTATGACAAAAAAATGACGTCAAACAGACGTCGCTTCAACGACGTTAAAAACATGTCAGTAAAATGACGTTAAAATGACGTCTGATGACGTCTTATGACCAAAAATGATGTCATAATGACGTCAGCTTGCTGCTTGGGCAGGCACTATCTTTTAAGTGTTCCACGTGTAAACTTAATGCGCTTTTTTCCAAAACCCATTAAAATCCAAAAGCAGCATTTTCAAATAGTTTTTCAAATATTTTTCCACCCGTTAAACGCTCTCAACTCGGAAAATAATTTCTAACGCGATTTTCTTGTACACGCGTTCACATTTGCTTTTAAGTTGCTTTTATCGTTTGGAAATTGATTAGTTTTGCACAAGATGAAAGCCTTTTGCCGACTCATCCTTCTAGTAAAAGTGTTCTTCAAACAGCGTGTTAACAACGTAAATTTTCTTGGGAAATTTTAAAAGGCGCAAAGCGCCTGCACGAGGAAATGCCTATTATTGATTTAATAAAAGTTGTTATCTAATTTCCAAAAGAGCTCTTTAAGAACTTTATTTATTTTTTAAGAATAATTTAATTTGGAATCTTGTATTTCATTAGGCGATTTTTATTGCAGTAAATAAACAAAAAATTAAGCTACTTTAAAAAATTATAATAATTAATAGTTTAAAAAACTAAAAAACACGCTTTTATATGCAACCGAACTAAAAATTAGAAAATAATTTTTCATTAAAAAAATATTGTCATTTCATAGTAAAAGCGTGGGGTGCATTTTACTATTTTTTCATAACTTTTCCATCATAGATATTTGCAAATATAATAATTATAACATTTAATATATTTATCACCCCACGCTTTTTACTATGAAATGACAATATTTTTTAATGAAAAATTATTTTCTAATTTTAGTTCGGTTGCATATAAAAGCGTGTTTTTTAGTTTTTTAAACTATTAATTATTTTTCATTTTTTAGTTTCTGCTACTCTTGACAAAATGGCGAAAATTTTTTTAATGAACAAGAGTGGCAAATTTTAAAAATTTTTCCAACAGATTGCAACTCACTAAAAAATTTCTTCTTCATTAAGTAGCAAAGTTTGAAATTTTGCCAACAGATGGCAATCCAGGCAATGTTTGGACCGTTGCCAATATATTGCAACCCACTAAAAAATTTCTTCTTCATTTAATAGCAAAGTTTGAAATGTTGCCAACATATGGCAACCTAGGTTTTATTTTTATAATATAATGGAATTTTTTTCCTGGCGATCCAAAAAAGATAACGGGATACTTTTTGCAGATTATTGCATTGTCATGTTTCCTTAATACGTGTACAAAGTTTCAAAGAAATCGAATAGCTGGAAGTTGGTTAAAATTAGGCTCAAAGATTCCGTTACATAGCCAGATAGTTACAACCCAAGTTAATAAAAGCGTGTTAACGGCATTTATTAACTGTTATTGTTTATAAAAATTGAACACCAATGGTGCAACTAACCCAATTGTGTAAAAGAACTTATTAATTTTTATTGTTCATAAAAATTGAACACCAATGGTGCAACTAACCAAATTGTGTAAAAACTAAAAAATTTCTTCTTCATTTAATAGCAAAGTTTGAAATTTTTCCAACAGATGGCATCCTAGGTGTTGTTTTTATAATATAATGGAATTTTTTCCTGGCGATTAAAAAAAAGATAAAGGGATACTGTTTGCAGATTATTGCATTGTCATGGGTCCTTAATACGTGTGCAAAGTTTCAAAGAAATCGAATAGCTGGAAGTTGGTTAAAATTAGGCTCAAAGATTCCGTTACATAGCCAGATTGATAGTTACAACCCAAGTTAATAAAAGCGTGTTAAAAATAAAACTTAACAAATATTAAAAATAATAAATAAATGAAAATTAAAAAAAATATATCGGTTAATAAAATAGGTTATTAAAGTATAAAATGCTTGTGTTTATTTATTTATTTATAATTACTATGCTTTTATATTTTTACTTGACTTTATTTTTTTAAAACTTTTATTTATTTATTATTTTAAATTATGGTTAAGGGATTATATAAAAAAACAAGGTCAGGATTGCGAGAGAGAAAGGTAGGAGACTTATTTTTTCGGCAAGGCGGCCTCCAGTTTTGCGGCAAAGCTGACTCTAGGTGCGCATATGCTCATATAAAAATGTTTATGTTTAAATTATAAAGCAAAAAAAAGAAGAGATCAGGGAAGAATTTGGAATTGACAACCTTGGGGTAAAATTTACGCTTTTCACCGACCAAAAGGAGGAGGTGTACAATTCGCCTGTATGTATTCGCGTGTATCGATTTATAGGCTTTTGATAGACAATATAAGAAACTAAAGACAGAGTTTAGGTGAGGGTCATGGTCAAGGTGAAAAAGTATCTAATAAGGAGTGCTTATTTTTTTATATTTGTCCGAAAACATAGGTTATGTTTGTGACGTCAACTTTTGCCTTAATATTTTTTTATCCCACAAAATAACTCCATACTTGCATAAAATAAAATAACTTAAAGAAAACATAAAAAATTAGTATATTACCCTAAATAATGATTTAAACGTAAATTCCCTTTAAAAAAATATCCAAGGGTCAGTGACCCCTGTTGACAAGTGTAAAATTCTCTGTAACTGCACCACTAATAACAACTTAATTTAAATATAAATAATAAAAACTAAACATATATAAAAGTCCAATGACTAAAAAGCAAAAAATAACACCAAAATCGCGAAAAACGCTTCGAGTACGATTGTAAACAAATAATTTAGGAAAAGATTACGTCACAAAATTTAGCAAACATAGGCTTAAATGGAATTGGGTGCTCCTTATTAAAAAGTTTATCTTCTTTGGTCTTGGCTGTCCCTGGGTAGTTAAATCTTTTTTTTTTTTAATTTTCTACTTAAACCTCCATTGCTGTCAAAAGCTTACAAATCGATAGAAGCTGCAGCTAACCGCTAAAAGAGGTACTAGTAGTGTTTTTTAGTGAAGATTTACCGATTTAGTTGTAATAATAAGATACTAAAAGGCTAAATATAATCATCAAAAAAAAATGAACCGACTGAAAATAATAATAAAAAAAAAATTAAAAAAGAAGTCGGGTAATAACGTATGTGCTCAATTACTTAATATTAATAACTAAATAAACAAAAGATTTTTAAAATGATTATTACTTATTACAGATTATGGTCAAAATAAGAGTTTTGCTTTATAAAATAATGACAGAAAGTTTCAAAATATCGGTAATAATTGCTTTCTAAGAGACAAAACAAAACATTTAAATGGAACACTGTAAAATAAAATTACCCATTTGGAATTTCCGGAATTGCAGGAGCACTTTTAGGTCAGCATCCAGGAAAGTGCACTTAAGGTGCGCCCTTGCATGTTTGCCTGATGACACTTAATTTCGGGTATTTCTCCTGTTTCTTCATGAATAAAATGAAATTGGAAATCCTATTTGCAACAATGAACACTTTAAGTGAACGAATAAATGATTGTTTTTTTATAAAGTTTAATTTGCATAGATAATATAGGTAAAACTCAAAGGGATATTTTTTTGTTAGCTGCTTACAGCAGCTGTAAGCACTTTAATTTTTTGACAAATCAATGACGTCAGTCTTACAGCAGCTCACAGCGGTTGTTAGCGGTTTCGGGAGATGTCTAACCACTGCCTAACAGGATGAAAAAACAAGGAGAGGGAAATATAGCCGAATTTGAGGTTAAAAGTCAAACAAAATTGACTAAATGGATACTAATAACAATAACAATAATATGTGTGGGAAACCATGTGAAAGATTAATTTACCTGCTATTAAAGATATTGCGCATTTTTGTTTTAAAACTGGAATTGCAATTTTTAGGTTATACTATTATTATATTTTTATGTCATTTGTTATTGGTGGTAAGCGCTTTTATTTTTCGATTCACATTATAATGACGTCAGCTGTTAGACAAGCTTGTTAGCAGCTGTAAGAGAGAAGAATTAGAAAAATATCCCTCAAGTGAGTAAGCTGGAGCCTAGGGCGGCAAATTTTAAGGGGCGGCAGATTTAGTTCATAAAGTCTTTATTTTGATTTACAAAATCAAAAATAGTAATTTATGTAACAAGTGCATAAAGTGATACTTCTTTTACGAATGAGAAGTTTGACAGCACGAGCCTTTAGGCAAGTGCGGCAATCCTATGAGTAAAAAAAAACACTTTATGCATGTGTTACATACTATATTTTTTCCACGACCGTATAAGAATTTCCGAAAACACCATTTTATACATGTTTTATTTATCTAAACTTATTAGTTTTAATTTTTGCAGCACAGCCATTATATTGCAACAAAAAATCATAGCCACTTTATTTTTTAAGAGACAATTATCCTCATTATAACTATGCATTTATTATTTAATTTTAGAAAATTGTATGTACTTACTTTTTGTAGAAATAATACTAAAACAGTATAAAATTCTTTTCAATTTCTTAGTCATCAAAATTCATTTTTACTATTAATTTTTAATAATTTCTATTAAATTTATTTGGAAACTGTCAAATTTTAAAACTAGTGACACATGAACTAAAAGAAATAATGACGAAATCAAAGGTTACTTGTCCGTTTGGTTCAGTTGATGTCGCGTTTACAGTTACATTGCATAAATTGATATTTAAGTTGATTTTAGTAGGTATTGAAACAAAACACTAATTCAAAGTGTGAAAAAAGCTTGAAGTGTTAAAAAAGTTACTTTTTTTAACATTTTATGTAGTGTACTAGAATGGAGTACTTTACCTTCGTGTTAACGTTTAAAAAAACAGCATTTTTTTAACGGTCGTGGAAAAAATATTTATATTATCCACACACAAAATACAATTTTTTTGGATCGCGATGAAACATCGCAAATGAAATTCCTGAATATACAATGTGGTGGATGGGTGTGGGAGGCGGGTTTTAAGGGTAAACATCGGTTGTTCTCGCTTTTCGGCAAAACTACTAGTCCTATTAAAAAAGGTAAATAGCAAAGGTATAGGTAATAAAAAGATCTACAATTATTGTATTTACAGGTTTTTTACATAACCTCAAAATGTTTGTGAAAAATTTAAATAAAAATTCTAGAATTTTTATTTTTTACAAACAAAACACATTATCACGAAATTTAATAAAATCTCACCTTTGTATGTCACAGATACACTGTATTTTTTGAATTTAAAATATTAATTTATCACCTTATTTTTTTTTAATCCTGCTATAACCACATAAATCATCCACTTTTAGACAAAGGTACGTTAAGTTGAATTGTCATATTTTTGCCTCAGAAATGTGTGGTAGCATTTGTTTCACATTTTTTAAAGACACTCTGTATATTACCGTTACAAATTTATAACAATATACCAAACGAATACATACACATAAACAATTTTTTAACCGACTTCAAAAAGCAGGAGTTCTCAATTCGCCTGTATGTTTTTTTTGTGTATTTTACGCGATTACTCATGCGTTTGTGAACCGACTTTAAAAATTATTTTTTATAGAAAAGTGTGAACCTATGCGGTGGTTCCATAAAAAAATTAGGTGAGGATTGCGAAAGAGAAAGGTACTAGACCTATTTTTTTCTCCCTGCCGTACGTTGTTCGTGAGGCAAAGCTGCCTCTAGATAGGTATATGCTCAGATAATAAAGAAAAAGAGGGGATCACGGCCTCATTCAGAATCAATAACCTTAGGGTAAAATTTACCCTTTTCACCGAACTAAAAGAGGTCCTAGTAGTGTTTTTAGTGCATGTTTACCAATTTAATAGTAATAATAATAAATTAAAAATAAAAAATAAACATAAAAAAACAACTTCAACAAAATTAAATAAAACTTACTAAAAAGTTTAAAATAATATTAAAAAATAAATAAAAAGAAGAAGTAGGTAATAATACATTGTGCTAAACTACTCATCAGAGTTGGGTAGTATTCGAATACTCGGTATTCTGAATACTATTCAGAATACATTTTTGCGGTATTCGAATACTATTCGAATAGATACTGGTATTCAAATACCGGTATTCGAATACCGGTATTCGAATACTGATATTCCAATACCTATATTTTGGTATTCAAATCCTGAATTTAAATACTGTTTGCTTATTTTATGAATATAACGTTACTTTTATGCATCTTAAGCGGGTTAAAACATGTTCGCGGTGGTTTTGCCGACGACGGGGAAAAATTTTATTTAAGTCATATAAATCATCATTTATTTTGCAAACTAACAGTTTGGAAATGATGATTAGTTTTAGAAATTAAAAAATATATATAATTTAATATGTTTTTAAATCTTGATCTGTTGTGTGGATGGTCCTAATAGGTAAGTAATTTTGAAGAGATATACATTTATTTTTG
This sequence comes from Listronotus bonariensis, assembly GCA_014170235.1. NCBI lineage: Eukaryota > Metazoa > Arthropoda > Insecta > Coleoptera > Curculionidae > Listronotus > Listronotus bonariensis. The sequence continues at coordinate 14,533 of JACEGR010004264.1, forward strand.
CAAACAAAAATATATCTAAATTAATTATTTTACCTTCTTTGGGGTTTTACTATTAAAAAAACAAGTAACTTGGTACAACATATAAAAAAAGACATTGCAAACTATGTTTTCTATGTATTAGGTTAGATTAGATTAGATTAGGAGGTGGATTGCATATCCTATAACACTGCAACCTGCTCAGGTTTATTGTGTGTCCTCCGTCCATAGGTTAGAGCACGCTATCCAAGCCGGTCTGTTTAATCCAGACTCCACAAGCTTGAAACTGGCCCCTTGGTATATCTTGCCGCTTTAGGTTTTCTTCACCCAGCCTTGCAAACCGCAGACGACAAAGGGCTTCGCAGTAGCACCATACGTGTTCTGCGGTTTCTTCCTCCTCCTGGCAGAACCTACATAGGTTTTCTTCTGCCAGGCCCATAGTTTCCATGTGTTTATTCAGTCTGCAATGACCTGTCAGTTGACCCACTATTATTCTTACTGCCTTCCGGTTATAATTCAGAAGGTCTTTTGTAAATTCTGGCGAGTAAGCCTTGATGAACACTTTCGCCTGACGCTGTCCTGGTGTTCTCCTCCACCAGTCTTGTGATTCCCTCATAATCCATGATCTAATGGATGACCTTACCTGGCATGATGGAATACCACAGTAGGGCTCAGGACCTACCATTGTCCTACCAGCCCCCTCCTTTGCCAATTTATCGGCTTCTTCATTGCCTTCGTGGCCTTCGTGTCCTGGTACCCAGGCAATGGTTAGCTTGTTGGACGCACCCACCTCTTCCAGGGCAATTACGCAGTCCCGCACCAGCTTGGAGCTGATTTTGCATGAACTGAGTGCCCTGATGGCTGCCTGGCTGTCCGAATAGATTACTATGGTTTTATCCTCATAGCTCCTTCTGATGATTTCCTAGCACATTGTTCTATGGCTACAATTTCGGCCTGGAACACAGTAGGGTATTGTCCGAGACCCAAGTTTATTTTCGTCCTTGGTTTGTCCCCATATATACCTGCTCCAACTCCTTGGTCTGTTTTGGAGCCGTCTGTATACCAGATTAGGTCGGCTTTAATGGGAGGCCCTGCCTCCCAGTCCTTTCTGTCTGGTATTAAAGTTTGAAAACCTTTGTTTAGCCAGTAGCTTGGTACCATTTTGTCTGAAGGCATCTCACACACTGAGTTGACTTCTTGGTCCTCCTTGAATCTCCATTGTATGGCCCTTTCCTGTCTTATGATAGGACTCTGGCCTGTTGTTTGAGACGGTGTTATGTACCGCTTTTACTTCACCCTGTATGTAGATGTGAAGTGTATTAGGTTAGACTAATATGTATTTATCTCCATTTTACACAGAAGGGATGTGTATAATAAATTTTATTAGCTATGTCAGTTTAAATCATGACGATCTGGTAAATCGTAGATAGTATGTACATGTATCCCCATTTCAAAAGTGAAGTCAATAGTTAAAAAAAAGGAAACTTATTTTTGGAAAATTTGGAGTCTTGTATGCTCGAAATGATTAGTTTTTAGCAAAAACAAGGTAGGCCACTGTATTTTTGTTATGGAAAAACGTAGAAAAATAAGAATGAGTTGCTTTTCAAGAGAAAGAAGGTTTTTTTGCTCTTCAGTATTTATGAATACCCAATCGTGGTATTCATGAATACCGAGTATTCGAATAGGTACTTTTTTTTGTAGGTATTCGAAAATATTCAGTATTCGAATACTTTTTTACGGTATTCGTATTCGTATTCGAATACCAAATTTCAGTATTCGACCCAACTCTGCTACTCATTGTTAATAATTAAATATACAAAATCTTTTTATAGTCCCCCTATCTAAACTGTTTTTAACTTTGTATCCTAAATGCCGCCCTCTAATTTTTGTCGTCCGTGCTAGTGCACCAGCTGCACCCCCGCTAGAAATGGCCCTGACTTTAATACCATATGTTGTTACCTGACTTATTTTTTTTTATAATTTTTAACTTTTTAGTAAGTTTTTTTGTTTATTTATTTTTTATTTTAATAGTAAATTGACTTCTCTTTTCGAGTTGTGTCAACTTTGAGAACACAATATTTAGATCTTAAAATAGGATAACTTGGTCTTAATTAGTTAGGACAGCATATTTTAATTAAAAATTACCCCACTTAATAATCGTTAAGATTGAAAATATCCATCTAAATCTTAATTTGCCAAAGTTATTACCCAAAAATTTATCGGCAGTAAAGATGAGAATTAACGCCGAAGTTGGGTAATAAAAGCATTAAATATGACTTCCATCTTTGCGGAAAAATTATACAATGTATAAATTAATTAGGGTAATAAAATTTTATGTTTTTATCTTCTCGGTATTAGATATGCTTAAAGTTACATTTCCCTTAGGAATTTTCGATGGAACTTAATCTTTCTCTTATAATGTTGCGGTTTGATGGAGAAAACAAATAGAATACTAAATACAGTGTGTGTCTGACGTCAGCCGCCCCTCCCCTTTTGATTTGTTCAGTATTTTTTCATAAAAATTTCAGGACTCCATTGAAGATATGTTCTATACTGGTTAGGCAGATTTATTTATTTAATGGTAATTCGTTGGGTACTAGGAAAAAATGGGACCTCTTTGGTCGTGGTCCTGGAGTATAGCGAGCTTACCCTGTTTAGCCCTATTGATCCTTATGAACTGGCCAGCCGCTTGAAACAAAATAAAGAAAAACCTTAAAAAAACAAAAAAAAAAAAAATTTAAATTCGACGTTAGCAAATCTGCCACCTCTGTCAAGAAAAAAATATTTAAAATAAAAATTTAAAAGTTAACTAATATTTAATAATAATATATAGGTGAAATTTGTAAACCATTAGCTAAACGCATAAAGGAACACATAACACACATCAGGACTCTTTGTTTGACCTCCGGACAGTGCGGACGTGCGTAGAGGACTACAAAGTTCTTCCCGGCGTGGCGGCTAGTGGTGTCGTACGAACGTTTTTACCTTCGGGGATCAAGGAAAGATTCACGCTAAATTGACGGCATCTTTCTTCTGGATCTAAGCGCTGTGAGTGGAGATTCCTATAAGCTGATGGTATCCTGTTTGGTGGTGAACACGAGGTATTTCTCAAATGGCGGGAAATAGATGGGCGTGCCATGGGAACTGTCAGTAGTGAAAGTGAAGGTTATACGTAACACCAGTAGCAGATCTTGGTTTGACAGCCGACAATTTATGCATTGCATCGATTGTTGAATTGTTTGTTTTCTTTTTGGAATTTCTGGGAGCTAGGAGCTCGATTATCCAGATTTTCCGCCGACGAAGCCCTGGAAAGCATAGTCCGGAAGGGGAGAGTGGTAGATTGGACCTGGTTTTTAGGAAAAGAGAACTAAGGCTTATTTTAATATTTTTTTCCATCAGATTTTGAATCAGCATTCCCAAAAATTTCTTTATTAACATTTTTAAAATATCAAGCGACATTTTTTTAATACTATTTTCTTTTTCATCTTTTCTACATCCAGTGAACAATTTTGTTTTCCTAAAAATCAAGTCGTTTTTAATCCCCCCAAGACCGCACGCCAATGGTAAATAAAACTTTTCCCTATGCCAAATGCTTCATTTCTCCAACCTACAATCACCACCAGAATTTGAAAAAATGTATTATTCGTACCTGAGATATCAGGGTGTACTTATTCATGAAAAGCGGAACACACTGTATATTACCAACAGCCTTTATAGTGACAATTCTTTTTTATGAATGAAGCTTTTTAAGAATCACATCTTTCATTGTTAATTTTAATGTTGTTCAATTCAAACAAAATAAAAAAGTGTCAAAAGCCCTAAAAGCACTGCAAAACATGTGTTTCATTATTACTTTGTAAACAGTTTTACGGGTTTCTTAACAAATTTTATGAACGATCGTTTCCTATGGCTTTTATTTGTTGACAAATAAAATATACCAGGCCCATTGATTTCTTTGATATGATGTTACTATACAGAAACTGAATGGTCAAGAGTTTTAAATCAATATAAAGTGACCGCTAAACAGTTAGACCTTTTCATTATTTTTTTAAATGGTGCCCAACTTTCAGTTTGACATTTATATCTGTCATCACAAAAAGTGTCTCTAACTTCCCATCTAGAACTCTTTGTTTAACCTCCGGACAGTGCAGACGTGCGTAGAGGACTACAAAGTTCTTCCCGGAGTGGCGGTTAGAGGTGCCGTACGAACGTTTTTTACCTTCGGGGATCAAGGAAAGATTCACGCTAAATTGGCGGCATCTTTCTTCTGGATCTAAGCGCTGTTTGGTGGTGAACACGAGGTATTTCTCAAATGGCGGGAAATAGATGGGCGTGACATGGGAACTGTCAGTAGTGAAAGTGAAGGTTATACGTAACACCAGTAGCAGATCTTGGTTTGGCTTTTATTAACTTGGGTTGTAATGCTATCTATCAATCTGGCTATCTATGTAACGGAATCTTTGAGCCTAATTTTAACCAACTTCCAGCTATTCGATTTCTTTGAAACTTTGCACACGTATTAAGGACCCATGACAATGCAATAATCTGCAAACAGTATCCCGTTATCCTGCTTTGGATCGCCAGGAAAAAGAAATTCCATTATATTATAAAAACAACACCTGGGTCGCCATCTGTTGGCAACATTTCAAACTTTGCTAATTTTAAAAATCGTACGTTCTGGCGGATGCGCCAGATTAGACAATTGAATAATCGAACTAGACAACATTTGCCGACGGGTTGGGGACCAGGGCTCAATTCTGCTAAATTGAACTCATTCGTTCGCTGAAAGTATTCGTTCCGGGAGCGTATAACAATCATCTGTTTTTTTAAAACGCTTTTTTAACGAACGAATAACCTTCACTTGTTTTTAAAACAGGCGGTCATAAAACAGAAATCTGTATTACAAACTGACATCTGAAAAAATTAACAGTCATAACATAACCTAAAATTCCTTTAATGTGAAATGAAAGTTGAAAAAATCAGTTAACCAAGCTATTAAAAACAAAGTATACACTTTAATTGAAATACAAGAAGCAAATAAATAATTAACATGGTCCTCCGCAGCCAGAATAATCATTCGTAAGCAAAATAGTTCCTAAATCACATAACCTATAACCATGAAAAAATATGAAAAATTACTTATTGCTTTGGAAAAGTAACTAACAAGTTATTGCATATAACTTTTATACCATCTTCAATTTATACTTTCTAAAAGAAGGCCTTTATTGAGTGTTAGGTACTTGTACCGAATCTTAGATTAGGACAAAGACTGGAAATGGAGATTAGCAAACTACATTAAAATATCACTTAAGGTAAGTAAACTAAAGTAAACTCATATTTAGAAAAAAACATTTATGGTAAATTTCTTTTTAGTTTAAAAAGGTAATATTTTAAAAATATTTGTCTTATTTATGCAAATTGGGTAATTGTTTCGAAAGTTGGAGCAACCCCCATTTTGACCAAATTTGATATACAGGGGCACAGAACTAATAAAAAAGGGGCTGGTTATTTTCTTTTTGCTGCTTAATTAAATAGTATGTTCTAATTTACTGTTATATTAAGAATTTTGTGCAAAAAGACGGGGAATATAGTGAGACATTCCTATTCTAGCCCATTCTTGACAAAATGGCGAAAAAATTTTTTAGTGAATAAACTGGAGCATTTATTTTTAAAAAATTAATTGATATAACGAACTAAAAAATGAAAAATAATTAATAGTTTAAAAAAACTAAAAAACACGCTTTTATATGCAACCGAACTAAAAATTAAAAAATAATTTTTTATTAAAAAAAATATTTTCACTTCATAGTAAAAAGCGTGGGGTGCATTTTACTATTTTTTCATAACTTTTCCATCATAGATATTGGCAAATATAATAATTATAACATTTAATATATTAAGCACCCCACGCTTTTACTATGAAGTGAAAATATTTTTTTAATAAAAAATTATTTTTTAATTTTTAGTTCGGTTGCATATAAAAGCGTGTTTTTTAGTTTTTTAAACTGCCAAAGCCAAGAAAAGTTGACTGCTTAGTGCGTTCTCCCAACTTAAATTCTGGATTCGAGTAGGCTTCCGTAGCCAAGCTGCTACAGCCAGGTTGCCTAGTGCGCGGCAGGCCTTAGAGTAATACTAAATCAGTTCTGAAGAGGGGGAGTTATCTGCATATGCAGTATATAACTTAAACAGTAAAAAATAGAAAAAAAAAATGGGTTTTAAAATAAGAATTTTAAATCATCCCCTCGTAAACATTTATAAAAAGCTGATTATACATCACCAAACAATTTTTCAAGCAACAGAACTTTATACCGAAAACAAGTAATATTTCAAACGAAACAAACCACTTATCAGCATTATCACGCGATTGGGCTACTCTAAGTCAGGTCTAAAGCTCACCCTTAAAATTGTTTTAGCGGCTGGTAGTGCCACCCTCTCGAACACTTTAAGAACAATTAACCCTTCAGGGTGAAATTTTTGTTGTTTATTTGTTATTTTGCCCTTTCTGGGGGAAAATTGGTGCCTTAGTCTTGAAGCTAACTTTTAGGTCGCTAAATGAGTTTTTAAAGTTGTTTGGAATATGGGAAGTTTCGGGTCAGGGGCGGCAGCAAATAGGTTTACAGGAAAATCTGTCAGAAGTTGGGTTGGGTAAGATTATTTTATAATGGACGTGGTTGATTAACCGTTACCTAAATTTTAAAGGATTAATTGTGGGTTTTTGTTCATATTAATAATCGGCAACAAAAACAGCAAAACAAAGCCAGACGATTTATTAAGCCTTTGGGACTACTTATATATTAAATCTTGCTATAAACTTGTTATTTTATATCAATCAAAGTTTTTTTTGTTCAAGATTCAAATTTGTTATATTTTTACTAAGTTTTTTTTGTAATATTTATTTATTTTAAATAACTGCAATAAGCAGCGTACTTTAAACAGTTTTAACGATAAATCCACCTTAGGACCACTTATGTAACTACATACAGTGTGTCCTATATTAATAGAGAATGTATTGGGATATTAAAAACTATAAGGGATAGAAAGATGGTGGGTTGTCATGGCCAACTTTGGTCAGAAAATATTTTTACGTTTTTGACCTAAAAATAAAATATTTCTTTAAAGGGGTATACATTATTTTAAAGAAAAAAATTCTATAAAAATGTACTGAAAAACAAAATGGTCACCATAATAAAACCAAAAGTTGGTGATGGTATCTCAAACACAGGGATATATTTGCAATGAAAAAGTTGTCCCTATAATGTTTTTTCAGATTTTAAAAGTAATGAAATATAAAAGTTATACAGAATACAGCACAATTTTCAAAATATTCGCTTGTTGTCTTTTCAAAATATTTCAAAAACAAAACAAGATGCAGCCAGCAATAAATTTGCTGTTAAATAGCCTACAACTTTTCTCATTTAACTACCATTTCATCTACAGTTCAATAATCCAATACATTTCCCACCAATTTCAGACACACTGTATAATTTAAACCCACAACACCAGAATCAAAAACCTGGGTCACCACCAATAAAGCTAACTATCTTGTTAATCATTAAACCACAGAAAAAATATCATCATTAGGCCATATTATCATATCCAAAGGACAAACAAATTGTGCCACGGACAGCCGTTACGCTATCCTTCTTCTTCTTCAATCTGTTGACTCTCAAAAGAGTAAAGTGACATCATGTCTCAATTGCTCGGATCGTGTTTTTCCATCCTTCTCTGTCTTGGGCCGATAGAGAGGCTTTGTGTAGACTATGTCCAATAACTCCTTTAACCTGGTCTGCCCAGCGTGTGGGAGATCTTCCCCTTGGTCGTTTCCCAATAATTTTGCCCTCCACTACCAATTTTTCTAGACCTTTCTAGAAGACCAGATTCTCGCTATACGCCCAAAATATCTAGGGTAATACTAATTTATTTTTGTTGATAGTCTTGTAGTCACCTTTAGTTGATTTATAATTAAGATGTTAGTGCGTGGTGGTGTATGGTATGCGCAACATTTCTGTAAGCCCACATCTCAAAGGCATCGACCCATATAACATTTTTTGCCGGCGTTGTACATTTAATTTACTGGCATTGCCAACACTCTTTAATGGCAAGGCATTGGCAAAAAGGTATCAAAAAGACACGAAAGTGGGCAAATGCAGATACTCCCAAGCAGCAAGCTGACATCTTATTGACGAAAATTGTCGCATATACTTTTTTTTAAAAGCTAAAATGATGCGATATTTTATTTGAAAATTAAAATAGGAAAAAACTCCTTACTGCATGCAATTTCCTTGCAATGCAAAGTACCATCCCTCGGAACACTGTCCAACTTGGAGATGCAGATTTTTACACTAGCCGAAGATATTTCTTTCAAAGCTAAGTGAGATCACCTACCGCAGACCGCTCTCGAATTATTTTTGTCTAATGGGTACGGTTTAGACGATAAAAAGCGAAGCATTTTTGTGTGCTTGCATGTAAAATTTTGTTCGCCTGCATGTAAAATTTATTGGCAATTAAGTGTTTATTTAGGGTTGACTTTTTAATGCGTATAAGATGTTGGCATAATATTGCCACCAATTGCCAATGCTTTACCATCAATGCCAATATGAAAAATGTACATTGCCGGCAAATAGTGTTTGCTGGGGATTTTTCTCCGGTTGGCGACTTTTACCGTCCATGTCTCTGGCGCATATGTGGCAATAGGAAATATTAATGCTTTTAATAGTTTTAGCTTATTTTGTTGGGATATTGCTGAGTCTTTCCATATGCGATTTAGCTTTATAGTTACGTTACTTGCTATTGCCAATCTGTGTTTGATTTCTTCGTCAAAACCTCTTTTGTTTGTAATAAGAGACCCGAGATAGGTATACTTCTTGACGACTTTGAAACCTGCAATATTTCTGATGTTGGAGGGATTGCCCTCTATTATCATAATTTTTGTCTTCTTTTGTTCAGCTATAAGACTATATTCTCTACTGACCATTTCCAGCTTGTTCATTATTTGGGGCTAGTTCTTCTTCTGAGCAGGCCAAAATTAAGGTGTCGTCGGCATATCTGAGGTTTGTAATTTTTTGTCACCTATTGTGATTCCTCCTATCTGTAAAACTCTCTCTTATAATGCACTCTCCATATATTAAATAATAAGGGTGATACAATACAGCCTTGTCTTACATCAGAACTTGGTCTGAATGGTTTAGAAAGAACGTTTTTTACTTTACCCTTCCGAAACTGAAATTTCATATAAAGTTTTCAAGTAAAGAATCAAATGCTTTAGCCCATACTATCCAAGACTGACAATAGCTTTTCCCATTTTACGCTATCCAAGTGACTGGTTTTTCAAGAGATCGTATAACAACTGTGAAGAGTTGTACAACGAATATTTAAAAAAAAAATTAAATTCTAAACTTTTCGAGGGTACACATTTTTCATTTTTGTTGTTTTTTCATGCTCACAGTAAAATTTAGATCAAATACGATCTTAAACATCATAATTTATTATACAAGAATAATTACCTACTTATTTTTGCTGGTTGTTCAATGGACACACACATTAAACCCTTACTACCCTTTAACGAAACTTTCTATCGACTAAGGCCTAGTTATATTAGAAAAAAATGACGATTGGATCACAGTCATTCGTGTTTTTATATACATATGATACTGATGAGTGTCCGCTAATTAATGGTACACAGAAAACCACAGATTTCTTATGCGAAAATACCCATTTAGGATTTAAACAAAACATGTTATTGAAGGTACATACTTTCGGGTGCGCTGAACAACTAAAACGTGAATACCTTAAAAACGGTTGTCAAGACCGATTCTTACTAAGTATACCTTTTTTGTGCAGAAAGCATAGAGAAGCTTACTAGTTTAACATACATACAGAGATAGTAACAAAAAATTGGGTAGTTTTAGAGAATTTTAAATAGTGTACCCATCGCCGTCTGAATCTGCACACAAAGATTAATATTCGATCTGAAAAGCTTAATGTTTACAAACCCCGAGATACCATTTTATTAAGATATTTAAAAGGGAGAACAATTAATCAGAAATAAATTTACTTTTTCTTTTTACTATGACACCTTCTTCTTATTATAAACTTCTTAGATATTAGTGTAGTGTTTGGTTAAATCCTAATATTTTGGCATAAGAAATCTGTGGTTTTTCTGTGTACTATTTATTAGCGCACACCTTGTATACAAAGTTTTTAAAATGGTTTTTGACTTACGGAACCATGGAAATATGTTGTGCTCTGCCAGGTACCTCATCGTCCTGTCAAGTAACGCTTTGATAATTTTTAATTTTCAATATTTAAACCACATTTATGTTTTGTTTTAGGTTATGCCTATTAAAATAATCCAATAAATTTTGTTTAGGGAACCCTGTATAAACATATATTTTACAGAGTATCCAGAAATTTTGCAGACAAATTTTAAGGTCTGATTCTTCAATGAAAAATATGAAAGCATTTCGAACACCCTGTATATTTGTATTAAACCTTTTACAGTCTTTTACTCTCCAAAATTGAAACAATAAATTTGCTATAACTAAAAAATTTAAAGTTTTACCAATAAGTCGTCAACTGAGATCAGAAACACCAATGTTCAGACGTACAACCTAAAATCTTCGCAAATACAGGTCCTAACTTAGATATTAAACTCAAGTTGGATGCAGCCACCGAATCGAGATACTAACGGTTTGCCGAAGGTTTAAGTTTCATGACTCACTAAATTGGCTTTACTAAAATTTAAGGGTAATTTAATAAGCTTTATCGGTGCAACCGGGACTCAACTGCTTTTAGAGCCTGAATTTGTGCATTTTGGTGAAGTTTCGCAGGAAGGTTTAATGACACTTCTACGTTAAATTTAACGTAAGAAGAGCTAGAGCAGGTGCAGCTCGTCCCTAGTGGCCTAATAATAACCACTCAAATAATACATTTTTTCAAAACCAAAAACCTATAGGTTATTAATTTTAATAAATAATAGTTTAAAACTAAAAACACGCTTATGCAACCGAACTAAAAATTAGAAAATAATTTTTTCATTACGAAGAGTTTGCATTACAGCAATTAAAGGTCAAACAGTGAATCATAATTATATACGTCAAAATAGAATTATAATAAAATTTAAGATAATAACAGAATAATCACTTCAGAGTAAAAAGCGGGGTGCATTTTACTATTTTTTCATAACTTTTCCCTCATAGATATTTACAATGAAATACTATAATGATTTAATTCTGGGCCCCAAAAAATTTCATATACCAAATTTTGTTCAAAAATTTTAGTTGCTACAACTTTCCCGACAATTACCAATTCTTACTAAATAGATTGTAATATTCGCCACAATCTTTAAAACACAGAACATTATCAGGTCTCAATTAACAAAAACAAAACCATACAACTTAAATGAAAATACAAAAAATGTCATTTATAAAATACCTTTGCGAATGCAATAAGTTTTATATAGGTGAAACTTGTAGACCATTAGCCAAACGCATAAAGAACACAGAGCATACATTAAAAACACAGAATTTCATAAATCAAAAAATCTGCCAACACGCATTTGATAACAATCATAGAATAAACTGGGATGCTTCGAGCATTTTAGCAAAGGAAACTTGTTCTAAAAAACGCAAAATAAAAGAAAGTGCGTATATATTATTAAATAAAGATAATTGTGTAGCATCAATTTCAGTTAATTTAAATAACACATGGTTGCCTTTGCTTGATACTGAAGTATCTTCAGGAAAGACTAAAAATTAACTAACTATTCAGCTTTTTGTAATATAAACAATAAATACACCAGCAACCAGTTATCTATGTCACTATGACACTATAACGAAACAAACATATTTGACATATAATGTCAAAAATTTCAGAATATCCTAAAAATAAGATAAAAATTTTAAATTAAAAAAAATATATTTTTATTATTTTTATTCAACTTATCTTGACAACGGTGGCAGATTTGCCACCGAAACGTCGATTTTTAATTATCTTTTTACTCGTTTAAATTTTTTTGGTTTTTAGTACTTTTAATTTAACTTACCACTTTAAAATACCATCCAGTAAAGAAGGATATTAATAATAATTTATGTTCTTTTTTGTATAATTTTTTATAAACTTAATATTAAAAATTAAAGCTCAAAACACCCTGTACTATCTATTTTTAAAGAAACAATTAAACTGGCAATGTCGTTTCTCCACAAAAACTCCACCATCAGAAGCGACACCTGTGATTTGATGATACGAGGGTAATTTTCGAAAATGTTCCTAGAATCTTTACTGCTTTGTAGGGGCATTTGATTTTCTCTGGATACTAACAGTAAAATTTAAGAGCATTACTGGGATATTGCTGCAGAAGTTATCACTAGTTGCATGGGATACGGGCATAGTGTTCGACAATTACTTTTGCTGATTCTCACGGAGCACGGGGTAATTTAGGATACACTTAAGGGTCCGCATTTTGGGAATTTTAAAATATACATTTTTGGGAAATTTAAATATAATTGGGTTACTTAACATTGGGAAATTTGGTACATAAAACAATACGTGAAGTGTCAAGGTTTAAAAATATGAATCAAACAATTTTCTAGGTTACTCTATAATAATAAAACAAAAACATTAAACAAGCGAGTAGCCTAGAAATGCAAAACAAATACTGAAAAATTTAATATTTAAAGAGAACAAAATTTAAGACGGGAATTGATTGTTTATTAGATAAGAGTTAGTAAAGTCAAGTAAAGAGTTAAAGTTTGAGTTAGTTCGTACGGGCTATCCCTAGGGATATGCCCGTACTAAATTTAATTAGTTCAATAAGTTAAGTTGGTTTTTAATGCAAAGTTAGTTTTAATGGTCCACCGGCCTATGGTCCCAAAAGATAGTTCCATATGGTACATTGGCCCGAAGTGACGTCAAGTAGAATTCAAAATTTTATACGTCACATATGGTGGAGGCGCCCTGTTCCCAGTGACCTTTGTGAAACGTCGGTTATGGTAAGCTGTGTCCGCCCTAGTTCCAGTGCCCCTTGTGAAGCGATAGGAAAAGTCGCTTATGGTACGCCCTTCCTACCCCTCAGTTTATTTGTGGAAGAAAATACCATATATATGGTAAAGGCGTCCCGTTCCCCGGAGAAGAAATGTGTGTGAAAGGACGAAGATGGGGAAAAATATGTTGCGTAGCGTAGCTGCAAGGAGGTAGCAGCGTAGCTACAAGAAAAGGAAGATAAGGTATATCTTCAAGTTTTCAAATATGGCTAAATGGTGTTAGCCAGAAGTGATAAAGAAGAATATGGAAATATATTTATTTGTGTCGAAGTTGTATGGTACGTCGTGAAGACGGAGTTCAGAAGCAGCATGAGGCTGCATTAGCACTGGAAGCCGCAGCTCTAGTATGGGGAAGAGCTCTGAAGTATGGTCTTGAATGGTGGGGTACAAGACAGTCTAAGCGGCCCTGAGAAAGCTCAGGATATGGGGAAATTGGCATGAAGTTGCAGTAACCTGATGTGGAAGAAGAAAATGGGAATGAAAGGCAGACAATGGTACGTGGAGAAGTACGGGACAAATGGCCAATGGAACGCACCATCAAGGACATGGACAGGCAGGCAAGGTGGACGCAATTTTTTTATAAAGGCTAGTATAAGAAGAATGTGGAATATTAGGTTAATTTCTAAGTATAAATATTAAAAAAATTTGATTTTCTTTTTATGTAAGAGATATTTTTTTTGTTTTTAAACTATCCAATAAATTTAAAAAAGAGCAAAAGATAAAATAGAAAAAAATCACCTAATTAATAGTACATGTAAAACATAGTTAATTATTTTCTTTCCCACTGGTATATTAAATAAATCATTGAATTACTTTTTTAATGGTTCAACGTTTTGCTGACGAGACAAGGCCAAGTTCACTTTTATTGTTACAGGACTGGTCAGTTTTAAATAACACAAACTTTTTTTGCTTATTTAGCTGTTTGTGTAGTACATAAATATCTAGTAAACTTAAAGATTAATAAAAAAAATTACAATTTATGAGTAACAATAATTAGGTCATTTTTTGTCTAAAAATAATCTTACCGTTAAAACTATATTTATTTAAAGTACCTACTTAAAGAAAAGCTTAAAAAGGTTTTTAACAATTAAGCTAAAATCTTATTTGAACTAATTATTTCAGCAAAAACATCTCTAGAACTTTTTAAATAATTATTTTAGATAATTTATCCGGAAGAATTTTTTAAAATTTCAAAAAAAAAGAGTCATAATGTTAAATATAACCTAAATGAATTATTTTTTAGAAAAAAAACTATTTTTACATTTTTTCGTGCATTTTTTGAAAAAAAATTAATTGGAAAAAACAAAAAATTTAATAAAACGTTAAGATTATTTACGATAAATATAATTTATATAATAAGTAACATAATGTTAGGTTTTAAATATTTGTAAGCTATATGGAACTATCGTTTTTCGATAATATTGCTAATTTTTTTAAAGGGTTTAAAGTAAATTTGGCTCATTTCTAATAGCGTTGTGGGTCCAACGCTTTCAGGGAAGGGGCATATGTGAACACCTAGTATAAAAAAGTATACATTTTGGGAATTTTAAAAATATACATTTTTGGGAAATTTAAATATAATTGGGTTACTTAACATTGGGAAATTTGGTACATAAAACAATACGTGAAGTGTCAAGGTTTAAAAAGTATGAATCAAACAATTTTCTAGGTTACTCTTATAATAATAAAACAAAAACATTAAACAAGCGAGTAGCCTAGAAATGCAAAACAAATACTGAAAAATTTAATATTTAAAGAGAACAAAATTTTAAGACGGGGATTGATTGTTTATTAGATAAGAAAGAGTTAGTAAAGTCAAGTAAAGAGTTAAAGTTTGAGTTAAGCTCCGTACGGGCTATCCCTAGGGATATGCCCGTACTAAATTTAATTAGTTCAATAAGTTAAGTTGGTTTTTAATGCAAAGTTAGTTGTGATGGTCCACCGGTCTCATGGTCCCAAGAAGATAGTTCCATATGGTACATTTGCCCAGTGACGTCAAGTAGTATTTCCAAAATTTCAACCAAACAAATGCTTGGACGTTAATACCTGTTACCGTATCTGTAACATAATTTAATATAATTATAAAATAGTATTTGTCCTTCTTACCCTGCTTGTCGAGTTGTTGTTTTTAGAGCAATTGTTCTTATTGTTACTGTTGTCTCTATTATTGTTTATTGGTGAATAGCTAATATCTTATTGTATTATTACGGTCGAATATGCAGGATGGCCATTATAGCCATGAAGATAAGTTTGACATGCTAACATGCTACATTTTGTGCTGCAAAAATAAATTAAGGTATTATTTCTGCAGTTAATGAATTATGGTAAATACATGGACCTGGTATTTTAGTTTCTAAAATTCCACACCACATATAAAACCCAAAACGTTCTTGATGTTTCGATATTTTCTTAACACGCGGATTTTGTTGAGCCTAGTAATGCGTATTGCGTATAAAGACAGTAACAATAAGAACAATTGCTCTAAAAACATTGACAAACAGGGTAATAACGACAAATACTATTTTATAATGATAATTAATTATGTTGCAGATACGGTAAGAGGTGTAACGGCATTTGTTTGCAAGGCCTACTTAAAAATAACTTAAAAAAATATAAAAAATGCAACTTTTCTTTTAACTAAAAATTCAAAATATGACATGTGATACATCGTCGAATTTGTAATAAAATATGGGATCAGATGCAGGGTGTACTTTTTTTCGAGCCATACAAAAAAATAAAGTTGATGATGGTTTCTTGAAAACAAAACGTCGGGTATAAAATCTAAAAATACCATCATGTAGTAGCTAAAAAATGCCAATAAAAAAGTGTTATTAGTTTTTATATCTCTTCAAATAAAGTCAGAAAGAAATAAAATCGATATTGTCAAATTTTCGTTTTTGCCAAATATCTCAGCAGGCCATGAAAATTTTTAAGTTTTTAAACGGCATGTAAATAAGCTTTAAAAAACACAACTTTTTCCTAATTTAACCTAAGCTGTATGTCCAATAGGTACTGAGATTCCCATGCTTGGGATCCTTCTTTTGGACACACTGTATTGTCTTTTTAAAATGTCACTGTACAATTTTTAATACTTGTTTTGTAATTGTTTGATCACTTGTTTTTAAATTGTTTGCAAAAATTAACATTTTTAAATTTGTTTAACGAGAATCTATTTCTATAACTCTTAAGAATAACTCACACAACGTGAAAAAATCTCAAGGTTGTAGCTTAATAATAATCGGGCTTTTCATGTTAACATACAATTAAAAAAGTTGTTAATTCACTAATTGGGTAACTAATGGAAAAATGAGGGATACAATTGTTTGACTGGCGGATAATTATTAATTCATGTATTCTTATTGTGCAAAAACTTTAAAAATCTTTAATTTTTCATATTTTATATACCAAAATAATTTTTGTTGTTGTCGTGTCCGAGGGACGGACCTCGCGCGGAAATCAGAGTGTCCGCTTTTAGTGCTATTTTCGGGGCTCTGTAAAAATTATAAATATTTAAGATACTGTTCCAGGACGTATGACTTTTTTAGGAAATTTCTTTCTCTTTTTAAATCTATTTTAAAATTTCAGAGATCCTTTATAATTTTTAAGATATTAGATACATTTTGCACCTCTTAAAATAACAGACGTTTTTTGGCCTCCTTATGGTTATCGTTATTAAATATAACGATTACGGCAGCAGTTTTAGACAGAGATTTTGCAGCCTCTTTTAATAAATTTATCTTGCGTCTGCGCTTTCGACACATAACCTTATTTTTACCTGTGGTTGATCGATTTTAAAGTTTACGAAAAATCAGTACTTACTTCTATTCTCCATAAGTTATATATTGATATTTAAATATATGCAAATAGTTCTCTTGATTTTGTTTTTTAAAGTATAGATGTAACAATACAGTATATGCAAAACACAAAAAGTAAGGTTAGGTTTGGCAGTAGAAAAAAAGTAAGTGTGCCAGACTGTAACATGTAAATTAATTACTGAATTAAAACATCCTTAAAAATGCAAGTCCGTTTTAATTTCTTTACACTATTTTATTTTTCTTACTGCTATGGATTTTTCGCTAATTAGAGCCTATGTATCATTGATATTTTAATTAATATGGATTTATAATACCAAACCTTCGTAAATAATTGATATTAAAAATTCTACAATCCGGCAACTACGCAGTTTAACAATAACGATAACGATAAAGATAAGCTCTTCGGTATTCATCCGTAATTAAAGGAGTCCGGTATGGTTAATAACGATAACGGATCATGTTTGCGTTACTGCGCAGACTCAAAATAACGTTAACCACAACGGAATTGCAAAATAAGAGGTGCAAAATGTCTCTATTAAAAAAAAACCAAACTCGTAATTTTTTTTTATTTATTGTTTATAACTTTTGCAATTTTTATCGGCCTCTTTCAGGATTTTTCCTTAAACTTTCTATACATTGTTCCGAATTAAATGACACCTCGATCGTATTTTTCGGAGAATATACAAAAATTTTACCCAAAAGGGTACATGTTGACCAGACTATAAGTAGGTATAGTTAGAACCATATTTATTTCATTCTGAAAGCGATGCCGCCAAGTACTCAAAATATGATAAAGTAAACAAACCTTTTTAAAAGCACATAGCCCCTGACAGAGCCTGATTATATATTTTTTAGATAAATAAATAAAAATATTGCGAAAACACGTATCACGTACTTAAAAAACATCCTCTTATTTCGTCTCTGGCGTGCCATAAAACCTGTAACGCGTGGCGTAGTCGCCAGGTTATATATTTTTGCTGCAATAAATCATTGTTCACAAAAGGGTTTATTTGTTTTATCATTTTTGTGTACTTGGCGGCATCGCTTTCAGAATGAAATAAATATGGTTCTAACTATATCAAAGTACACTTAAGCTGTCAGTTTACCATAAAATGATTTGAGTTCAAAAGGTTAGATTTTTCGAGTTAAATGAAGAGAATTTTTTTAAAAGTTTTAGCATCGGTGTTTTAAAAACTTGCTAAAAAAGAGTAGCTATCAAAACCTAAAACTTATGTCAAAAAATAATTTTCACTATCGGTATAAATCCCTCTAGCGCACCTAGTTTAGCATTAGAAAATTGAATTTTTAGGGGTTGCAACTCGAAAATCAATGACATTTTAAGAAAAGCCTGTAAGAAGCATTACCATTATTTTATCATGTAGAACCTTGGCCCTAAGTTTTGTAATTAATATTTTAAATTACCCTGTATATTAGCTTGCTTTACATTATAAAGAGTGTACCAAAAATACGTACATAATTTTATGACAGATTCTCGACATGAAAATAGGTCTATTTTTACGCCAAATCAGGTACAGATAAAAAAAATTATGCAACCTATTAGAAATACATAAAACGAGATTTTTAAATGGGATTGGAAGTAAAGTCATCAGTAACCATTGCTTCTGATTTTCTATGTCGGTTTAAAGGAAAACAGAAGATGGGGTGAACACGAAGCGTTTTTAACCTTCTAAAATGTATCTAAAGTACAAAATTGGAAAACAAACAGGGCGATATAAAAAATGGCTGACAAGGAATTTAACTTAATAAACTTTCTTAAAACCTATTTTTCCCCAAGTTTAAGGTTCCATAAAGACGGTTTAATGGGGGATAAATCAACAATTTTATCGATTACAAGCGTTCAAGTACGCCGTAAACTCTTTAAAGATATTTTGATAGCTTTATCGGAATATTAAAATACCTCAAAGTTGCTTTACACAACTTTTGAAAGGGAGATCAACCGAGTGATGTGTGCTTTAAAAATGTGTTTGTCAACACAACCTCAAATATATTAAAATTCCATTGGTAAACCAGCAGCACAGGGTTTCTGATTTACAATATTTAAAAAGAAATGTTTTTCCTGATATACATTACGGTGGGTCAAAAAAACTACTATTTTTATTTTGACTTCTGACACCGAAAAATTGGTTTCTAGGCACTTCCAGAGAATACTCGGCAACGATGAGCACTTATTTTTAATGGAAAGATCTACCTCGTTAAAGTTTCGCTTATGGTCTTTCAACGAAACTCTGTACTTGGCTCTCTAGTTATTTATCTGATCGACGTATATCAGTTATTGTGGACGGCCATTCTTCAAGCTTTCACCAAGTAAATGCTGGAGTCCCCCAGGGCTCAGTTCAGGCACCAACATTGTTTCTTCTTCACATCAACGACCTTCTCTCGTCCACAACTAATTCCATTCATAGTTTCGCCGACGATAGTACCCTTCCCTCCACTTTTCAGGTTCCTAAACCCATCACTAAAGCTGATTTGGAAAACAAACGCAGAACGATGCAGATATCTCTTTCGCAGGATCTTAATTTAATATTGGATTGGGGCGCCAAAACTCTCGTCCACTTTAATGCATCCAAAACACAATCATGTTCCTTGTCGCGAAAAGAGTCACCAAATACTCATCCTCTACTTATGAGCGGCCAAGTTTTACAGACCAAAGACACCTTTAATCTTGTGGGCGTCACATTTGAAAGTAACCTTAACTGGCATAAACACATTGTATCTATAGCCACGGCAGCTTCAAAAAGCTTGGATTTCTCTTTCGAGCCAAAAAGTATTCTCCTCTAATTTATACAGTTTATATGTGTCCCAAATCCAACCTCCCTTGGAGTATTGTTCTCATATCTGGGGCATGGCTTCCCCCACAACCCTAAGCATTCTGGATTCGCTATTCGTCATTAATTATCCTTCACTTACAGAAAGGCTTCCATCTCTTGCCCATCGTCGGACTGTGGGGGATCTATCGCTTTTTTTTAGGTACTTCCATGGCTTCTGCTCTAAATAATTGTCCAGTATAGTTTAGCTAATTTTTTATGACGGTTGCTGGGGTTAATGATACTGTATTTTACTTTTAACCCGGAGTTACTGGACACCCTGTATGTATGTAGGTAATTTGATTGAAATTGATGAAAATTTTGATGTCTTTTGGTGCCTAAACGGTGAGGTTTATCGACTTTAATAAAGAGCACCCTATTTTTTTAATTTTTGATTGTCTATAAAATGGCGCCCCCAGCTTTGCGATATCTGTCAAAATAAAAAAGTTATGATGTAAATAAATTTTAAGTTTTAGGTAAAGTGCCCTTTGGTGGTATTTAAAAAAGTACTTTTGTCTTAAAATTTTAGAATCTGCAAAGCTCGATTTGTGTGCCAAATATCAACTGGATTGGTTTAAAAATAAATGCAATATGGCGAAAAAGCCAAAATAAAAATTGAACTTTGACGGCTTGTAACTCGAAAACATATGACATTTTGAAACAAAATTATATAAAGCTCTAGCCTTATTTTGTCTAGTAGAATCACCCTCTTAAGTTTCGTGATCGATTTTTGAATCGCTCTGTATATGGTTGTAAATAAAACTTAATTTTTAAGTCAATAAAGTTCGTAGAGAAATTGGCAAAACAAAAGAAAATGTATAAAAAATAAAATAAAAATGATTATTCGATTAAAGCCAGGGCATAATAAATTCAGTTACATAAATTTTTATCTTTCGAAATTTGCATGTGGAACAATGCCGCGCCGACGGCATAAGTTTTACTTTAAAACAAATGCAGAAATGATATTGCAAGTACATAAAACAGAAGCGAATGAGCTTTCATCTTGTAAACGCGTTTTCGCATGCTTTTTTTTTAAAAAGCTGGGATATTTTTTCAAGTGTAATTTTAATTGGGGGTTTTATGGGTTCTTAGCTTCAACTATACTTGAATAAATCTGTAAAAAATTTAATCTATAAATTATTGCATTTGAAGCTACAAGGATAAAATAAAAAGTTAGTAGCCTAAGTAAAAAAAAAAAACAAAGTATTCAGTAAGAACTTAAGACAATAAGAAGGTTTTCCAATCCTGCACAGACACACTAGCCGGCAAATAAAGTATTTTCATGCTAACTGTTCGAATAATAATTTTTTTCTAATACCTTTAAATGACTTCTTCCTGTGGGGCCATTTAAAAAGCATGATATACAAGGATAAAAATTACTCTAATCTGGATGAGTTAAAAAATGCTATTTCTGCAGAATGCAATAAAATTTCAATTTACCAGTTAGCCAATGTAAGAAGACAATTTTATGAACGTCTGGGTTATTGTCTAGCAGTCAATGGAAAATTATTTGAAAATTTTCTTAAATTCTAAGTTTATTTCCAACATATTAATTATTGTAATAATATTAATAATTTATTGAAGCATGTAAATATTATAAATGTATAAGTTCTTGAAATTTGTTACTCTAGTTTAGTTTAACTTAACTTAATTCGTTTGTATAAATACAACTTTAATCTTTTCACTCTACGATTTTTTGATAATAATAAAGCACTAAATTTCAAAATGACAACGTTATGTCACGCTAACTGGTATTTTTATTGTTGTTCATAAATATGAGGCGATAATAATGTAACAATTTTTAAAAATATATTAGCATCTAACTAGAAAACGGGTTAACCGAAAAATCTAAAGTTTTTACCCTGGACGTAGATTTGCATGCTCTTCAATAAACTTTAATAGAATTTTTCTCTAAAATAATTAGGGGAGCCAATAATTGACCCCATTAAAAATTACATGGGATTGTCCCGCCCGGCGATGCATCACCCGGTATCCTTTTCCTCCCTCATATGATGGAGAAAAATAGCACATTTCCTCCCGGGAGAAAAAATTTTACTTATCCCCTCGGGAAGAAAAAATGAAAGGGGTGATAGAGTAAGCCAAAATAATTTTAGTACTTCATATTAAAAAATAGCTCTATTGACCTTTAAATTTGGCATAAAAAAAAGTTATTTCAATTATCACTTTTGAACGGTTGTTACAGTACCAATGATATTTGGGCTATTAAATAAGCTTACAGTAATGCTTCTTTTCTATGGTGAATAGCTATGCAGTAAGGAGAAATTTAATAGGATGCGACGAATTTTTTTACATTTTTTTCATCTTTGAACAAACTACGAAGGCTCAAAGCCTAAATACTAACGTACCGTGGGTGTCTTAAGCGATGTAAGAGGGAGTTTGTTGACATGGGACTTAAATACTTGAAGATTTGGGGGAAAGGCAAGACCTCCGCGGGCAGCAGGTGCCACAATCTAGAAACTCTAGGGATAAAAGAACGAACAAAGTGGAAAATTCAGGGCCTGTCCAGTTGGATCGTATAGGGATGCATACGCGCGGAACCACGAGTCTCTCTGTTGGGAACCGCGAGTGGAGAAACTATACTGGACAATTCTTCAGAGCAGAAGCCATGGAAGTACCTATAAAAAAGCGATAAATCCCCCACAGTCCGACGATGGGCAAGAGAAGGAAGCCTTTCTGTAAGTGAAGGATCATTAATGAGACGAATAGCTCTTCTTTAAATAGAATCAAGAATGCTTAGGGTTGTGGGGGACGCCATGCCCCAGATTTGAGAACAATATTCCAAGGGAGGTCGGGTTTGGGACACATATAACGTGTATAAATTAGAAGGGGAAAAATACTTTTTGGCCCGAAAGAGAAATCCAAGCTTTTTTGAAGCTGCCGTGGCTATAGATACAATGTGTTTATGTCAGTTAAGGTTACTTTCAAATGTGACGCCCACAAGATTGAAGGTGTCTTTGCTCTGTAAAACTTGGCCGCTCATAAGTAGAGGATGAGTATTTGATGACTCTTTTCGCGACAAGGAACATGATTGTGTTTTGGATGCATTAAAATGGACGAGATTTTTAGCGCCCTAAACCACTATTAAATTAAGATCCTGCGAAAGAGATATCTGCATCGCTCTGCGTTTGTTTTCCAAGTCAGGTTTAGTGTATAAAAAAGGTATACTTTATTTAAATCGAGATCTTTGATCGTTCTTCATAAAACTGCATTTTAAGTCCAGACATACAAGCATTTTGTATGTAATAAAATAATAAATTTTTAAGAAAATTCATTTTTTTCAGAAAATTTTAAAAATAAAGTAAAACTGTTTAAAACAGTTTTTAACTGCATTATGAAGTTTAAGGGGCTTCAAACACCGTTTCTTATAATTTTACCACATTTTAATATCCTCAAAAAAAAAATGATTTTTTTATTTCATACAACATGCTCATATGTCGGGATTTAAAATGCGATTTTATGAAAAACGGTCCTAGATATCGATTAAAATAAGGTATATCTTTTTTATACAAAAATGAGAAAGGAAATAAACGGTTAAAATAAAATGTCGAATTTGTCATCAGTGTTATACCCTGTATAATTCCGACTAACTGAAAAGCCCATTACCTGTGAAAAGAAGCATTACTATCAAAGTCGGTCCATATAGGGTCGCGACATTCGGCCATATTGCTTTGACGTGTTATGACGTCACATCTCCCATTTTTCGGCCATGTTGTTCAGTGCCGGAGATATACAGTTTATTGTATTAGTAGAAGAACCGTTTACACAACAGTTTTTAATTATTATTAAGTTGTAAATTCTTTTACTTTAAATAAAAAACATTTTTATATATACTAAAATTATTTTGGCTTACTCTATTACCTCCGTCATTTATGACCTCACCTTTCCAAACACCCTGTATAATAAAACCTAATTATTCCATAAAGATTTATAGGAGATGTAGAACGACAAGATCTACGGCAAACAAACCGAGCTTTTTTAAACATCTCTTGGCACCAATATTGCTTCTACTTGGCAATATAAAGATTAGAGAGCCGAAATGCAAACAAAACAAACGGGTGGCAGCGTTCCGGCAGGATTTATCCCTGCAGCAACTCGTTGCCGTTTCGCAGGACAAAAAGCGCCAACAAGTAGCAGGAAGAGAGAGGAGAAGAAGCGGCTGAGGGGCAAAAGGGGAAGTGAGGCGATTTGGATAGTTTAGTGTTTCGAGGTTTGAGGAATTAGAGTTTTATATTGTGGTTAATAATACACTTAATAATTTAAATTGAAACTAGATTTATCGCTTCGAATTTGGACGAATCCACCATCCTGTAGAGAAAATTTTATTGACAAAACCTTATGTTTTGATTAGATAGATAAAATAAATACAAAAAAACCTAGATAAGTTTGCTGTTTTAAGGTCTGGCCACACATAACCGCAACGAGCATGCAGGCGTGTGTCTCGCTGGTGGATGCGGTGCAAAAATTGTGCATTTAATAAAATTTCAGTTATATGAGTCTGTTAGAGCACGCTTTTAATTACACCTGATTGTAAAATAAACCTTTATACATAAGGTAACACAGTTTTACCTATATTACACTCAAAGTTTAAATAAAAAAGAGCAGATATAATTAGGAAAATCTGTTTTATTTACACAAGGAGATATACAGACATAAAACAATAGTCAGCTTGGCAAAAATTCTTTTTATATTTGTTTCCACGACCGTTAAAAAAGGGGTTTTTAATCGTTAACATGAAGTTAAAGTACTCCATTCTGGTACACTACATAGAGTGGTAAAAAAGTAACTTTTTAACACTTCGAAGCTTTTTTCACACTTTAAATTAGTGTTTTGTTTTCATGTCTACTACAATAACCTTAAAGATCAATTTATGCAATGTATCAGTAAACGCGACATCAACTGAACCAAAGGGTCAAGTTACCTTTGATTTCGTCATTATTTCTTTAGTTCATCTGTCACTAGTTTTAAAATTTGACAGTTTGCAAATAAATTTAATAGAAATTATTGAAAATTAATAGTAACAATAAATTTGGATGACTAAGAAATTGAAAAGGAGTTTATACTGTTTTAATATTATTTCTACAAAAAGTAAGTACATACAATTTTCTAAAATTAAATCACGGTATAGTTATGAAAAGGATAGTTGTCTCTTGAAAAATAAGGAGGCTATGATTTGTTGTTGCAATATAATGCCTGTGCTGCAAAAATTAAAATTAATAAGTTTAGATAAATAAAACATGTATAAAATGGTATTTTGGGAAATTTTCATACGGTCGTAGAAAAAATATAGTATGTAACACATGCATAAAGTGTATTTTTTTACTCATAGGATTGCCGCACTCGCCGAACGGCTCGTGCTGCCAAACTTCCCATTCGTAAAAAAGTACCACTTTTTCTAAATTATTCTGCCCCACTTTCCTCTATCATTGCAAGCGCGTTTTTTGGGGGTATATATTTAAACAAAATATTATTTGGCTTTTATACAAAATAAAGATATTTATTATTAAATTTTTTAAAAGTAATCTTAACCTTTACTCACAGAGGGAAGGGGGCAATTGCTCTCCGCCCCCCAGGAGGGCTGCAAATAAGCTTTTACTACATTATTGCAACAGCAGAAGAGCCCTTCATAATAATACATAAAAAGTTTCAAGTTTTTAAAAATATTTATAAAATAGCCAGACCTTCAATCAGATGGACTTACAGGGATGAACAAAAAGGTATTCTTAATAAAAAGTCGGAATCATTCTACCAAAGTGGAAATGGGAAAAATCTCCTTAGTGTTTGAAATTTCCTTGTACTTCAAGGTTGCATCTGTCAAAAACTGTTTGATCTGGAGATGCAGATTTTTACTGTAGCCAAAAGTTTTTCTTTTAGATCACCAATCGCGGACCGGTTTCGAACAAGGTGGTTCTCATCAGTACGGTGTAGGCAAATCTTGAAGTAGTTTGTTAGTGTCTACGTAATGTGAAAATCTGCATCTTCAGATCGAACCGTGTTTGACAGATGCAACCTTACAGTGCAAGAAAACTACAAGCGGTAAGGAGTTTTTTCTTCTTTTATTATTGTAGGTATATGTTTAGTTTAATTTTAATATTTTGCTATAAGAGATCTGTGGCTTTTCTGTGCATAATTTTTTAGTGGATACCCAGTACAATTTGGTATTTTAAGTATTCATGCAGGACATAAAATAAAAACGATACAAGTCCAAACATAAAAACTCTTTGACAATTTGTAGACACTGTCGACCCGTTGGCGTCTACGCGTTTTGCTAGTTGGCGCCCGATTCCAGAATTTCGGAATAAAAACCAGGAAATATGAGGATTTAAAAAGCATTGTGACTGCCATAATAGCGTGGGCTTTTATTTCTACGTTCCGGAGAGCCAGAAAAACATTTGTTATGGAACATTTTCTAATGTACTTTGGTAAATATGGAATTTGCGAAATTTGCTACAAAAACAACGGTTTTTCGGTAGCTTTAAACTATTTATCTTGGCAATTATTTCAAAATATTGTTTGAACCCCAATTATTTTACATTTTATTAAATGCCATATTATTTTTAAATATTTTTGGGGGTAATATCCCTAGTGCATTTAATTTCTCCGAAAAAAATCGGAAAAACGAGTTTCTAGGTAATTTGTTTTAACAAATAGCATGAGCAAGAGTGGTTTTAAAAACCCGAGTCAAAAACGAGGATTTTTTCACTTCCGCGAATGCTAATTGTTAAAACAGATAACTTAGAAACGAGTATTCCAATTTTTTCCAAAGGAAAAATTAGATGCACGAGTCTTATTTGGTAAGAATATTTTCTGAGTTAAATAAAAAATTTATTTTAATACAAACTTTCTTTTAAACTATAACAATAATAACAATAATTAATAAGAACAATATAACTTGCAATTTGTCAAACTTACATGTGAATTTTTTGGATTTTTCTCCGGAAAAACTGCTGACAGCTAGTTAACAGTTGTTAAGTAATTTTTTCCCTTAAAAATTATATTTGATATACTAATTGCTGATAGCGATTGATCAAAATTAATAGGAGGGAAATAATCGGAGAAAAAAATTTTGTACAGTTTTCTGGAACAACTCTAATTTTAAAGAATTTATAAAAACGTATCGTTTTTGAAATTTCTTTTATTAAACTTAAAAATAAAAATAACTATTTTTGTACTATATTCCTTCTCATTCTTGCACACTTGATTTATAGCTAAGCTAAAGTGGCACACTATTTAATTTACGTCCGGTTAAAACATGTTCTTTAATTTATTTTACTTGCTTTTTTTAGAAATTAAGGGTATTAAATTAGTTAAAAAAATTAATATCAATAAATAAATTAATTATAAAACGGGGTTTTGTTAAATAGAATATTCTATGCTATTTTAGTTATAAAGCAAGAGCTGTGTAATAAAAGAAGGACGAATATAGCGAAAATAAATACATTTTAATTTTTAGGTTTTAAAAAATATATCTCGATAACCAAATCTTTCCGAAAAAAATCTTTTAGATTAGTGATCAGCGCCCTAAAAACCGCCGTTTACCAAAATTCGTCCACATTGGAGTTGCTGCAACTTTCCAGACAACAACTAAATACACTACTCGGCAAAAAAAACCAGACAAACAAAATTTTAATTAAATTCAATCTTAAATAACTGTTTTATTTTTTTATGGATTTTAATTATCTTTTGGTTCCGTTGTTGCTCCTTTTTTAGATAAGACAATAAAATTTGTGATCAGGTCTCAAGTTATAATTTTTACATCTTTCTTATTTTTTTTATTTTTAATAGTAAAAAATAAATAAAAATATTGGTTAATAAAGTTGATTTCGTACTTTCCTAATCAGTAATCAGATTTTTGTGTTCTCTTAAGATATACAGGGTACAGCAAAAAGTAAAATTTAATTAAAAACACCCTGGATATTATATTACCATTAAAAAAAACTAACTTGTCATAGTTATTTTTATAAGTTAAGAAAATATTTTAAAAGTGTGCTCCAGAACTTGCACCAATCTTAACTTGGCTCTTTCGAATTTCTTACGACACAGGTATCTTTCCGGAGAGCTGGAAAGCTGCACGTGTTCAACCTATTTCCAAGAAAGGATCTAAATCTCTTCCATCTAACTAAAGACCAATTTTAATTCTCTCAGTTCTTTGTAAAGTTATGGAAAAATCTATTAATTTACAAATTCTTAAGTATTTAGAAAAACACAAAATTTTGCATCACAGACAACATGGATTTCGCCACAGAAGATCTACAGCAGATCTTCTTTCCTTCGTGTCACACTGCTTGAATAAGTCTCTTGAGTTTCTAGGTGAGTCCCAGATCGTTGCTCTTGATATATCCAAAGCTTTTGATCAGGTCTGGCATGCCGCACTTCTTAATAAACTACCCTCCTATTGTCTTTCAACTAAACTCTATACCTGGCTCTCTAGTTATCTATCTGATCTACGTATATCAGTTATTGTGGACGGCCATTCTTCAAGCTTTCACCAAGTAAATGCTGGAGTGCCTTAGGGCTCAGTTCTGGCACCAACATTGTTTTTCTTCACATTAACGACCTTCTTTCGTCCACAACTAATTCCATTCATAGTTTCGCCGACGATAGTACCCCTCACTTAGTTTTCAGGTTCCTTAACCCATCACTATACCTGATTTGGAAAACAAACGCAGATCGATGCAGATATCTCTTTCGCAGGATCTTAATTTAATATTTTCAATCTTGTGGGCGTCACCTTTGAAAGTAACCTTAACTGGCATAAACACATTATATCTATAGCCACGGCAGCTTCAAAAAGCTTGGATTTCTTTTTCGAGCTAAAAAATATTTTTCCTCTTCTAATTTATACATTTTATATGTGTCCCAAATCCGACCTTCCCTGGAATATTGATCTCATATCTGGGGCATGGCGTCCCTCACAACCCTATGCATTCTTGATTCCATACAAAGAAGAGCTATTCGTCTCATTAACGATCTCTTACTTACAGAAGAAAGGCTTCCCTCCCTTGCCCATCGTCGGGCTGTGAAGGATTTATCGCTTTTTATAGGTAGTACCATGGCTTCTGCTCTGACGAATTGTCCGGAATAATTCCTCCACTTACGGTTCCCACCAGAGAAACTCGTAGTGCCGCGCGCATGCATCCCTATACGGTCCAACTGAACAGGCCCCGAAATTCCCACTTTGTTCGTTCTTTTATTCCTAGAGTTTCTAGAATGTGGAACCTGCTGCCCGCGGTACGTAAGTATTTAGGCTTTTAGTCTTCGTGGTTTGTCCAAAGATAAAAAAATCCAAATTTTAAGTTTCCCCAATATAGCGTACATTACGACCATCATAATTAAATTGAAATGTTTGTTAATGTCAATGAAAATTACATGGCAATCTGATACTGTGACTTTTTATTCCGTTACTAGGCGCGTTGGGGTCAAAAATATACCCGCAACCGTAAACATCCAATAATTACTTTTCCTTAATTTTTTTTTTTTGAACTGCTAATTTATCTTTTTAGTTGAAAGTCTTTTCTTTTAATATAAAAATAACTAAATGAAAAAGTTGCACAGGAAAAAATACTCCTATTAAAACATTTAAATGTAATTTTAATTAAAGTCACTGTTATTATTGTTTTAAAAGCTTATTATGGGACGGCAATGCGAGAAATGCAAAAAACTAAATTTTATTATTTATGAGTACACTTTAAACTTTGCGAAAGTTACCATACATTAATTAAAGTAAATTAAATGAGCCCAAAAATGGGTATTGTATTTAGACCTTTATTATTAAAATAAAAAAAAAGTATAATTTTTTTCATTACGTTTACTTCGTAACGTAATTCTGCTTGAGAAATAATATGTTAAATATTTACAATACGAAATGGAGTGGGAGTTTATTCTGAATCTGTTCCTTCTTGTTGTCTTGGAAACTCAACATTGTTTTTATATGATATTTGCACATTGGCTGTTTATACCTCAAACAAAAATTTAATGCTTTTATGTTTTACCCATCTATTATTGATCTGTAATACCTTAGAAACGGAATATGTTATGGTAGCAATAATACCTGCTATCACACCTAGGGCATTATAAGCGGGCATTATGATAATGCCCGCTTATAATGCCCTAATGCGCTAATATGGAAATTTTATTGCTTATCCAATTTTATTTATCTCACAATAAAGATCAAGTTTATACAAACATCTTTATTAAAATAAAATCAATAACTTACCAGTTCCTGAAAATATGCCATTAAAACGGTTTCGGTTATTTGAAGAATTGCGTTCGCATCTTTCCAAATACCAAATATGCCATACTACCGATCATACTGTTGCCTTGATTTAACTGGCAAAAGATTTTCGGTCGCTTTTATGGCCTTTTCTCTTATATTTTGTGGAATTTCTTCCATTTTGAGCAAATCGTTAAATAAAAAATGCCAACTGACTAACTGATAGAAACATCAAAGTCAAACTTAGCACCAGTCATTATCTACTTACGTATACAGGTACAGGTGCAACTTATTTTTATATTGCAAATAAATAATGTAATTAGTCATTGAAAAACTCTTTTTGGGTAAAACATAAAGCATTGTATGCACCACGGGCTTTACTGGACTATAATGTCCATCAGGTCGAAATCTCTCGAGCCAGAGGCCCTCGGGCTATTTCGACCTTCAGGGCATTATAGTCCTAGTAACGCCCTTGATACATAAATAGCTATATTGTCTTTGTGTCGGAGACAAATTACACATCTGTTCGAAACTGTATCGTTAGCAGGCGCGTGGGGGTAAAATTGACCCCCACTCGCAAGAAACGTGAATTTTTCGAATGAATGATGTTGTCTTGTTGTGTTTATTTGTTATTAGCATATACCTAACAGAGTTTTGGGAAGGTACCTAGATATTTTTTCTAATTGTAAAAATTCGAAAGCTATCACAAAATTGATAAAGCTGGGGGTCAATTTCACCCTTGCACGCTTACTTAAGAGTTATATCTAATAAACTAATATTAAAAAAACAACTTGGCCGGAGAAAAAATAGTATGTGCAACTCGGAAGAAAAGCATATTTCCAGACTCTTAGTGGTTGCTCCAAACTTCACCATCGCATCGTCCGGAAATAAATCGTTTTTCTACACGTTAAACAATTAGCTATTTACGTTACTAGACCGGAAAATGGTATTTTACGGGTCGACGAAAACATTTACAGGGCGAGCCGTAGGCGAGTCCTGTAGTTTTGAGGAGACCCGTAAAAATTATTTCCGGTCGAGTATCGTACATAATTTTTTTAATTGACCGGAAAAAAAAACTGTGTAAATTTTTAGTGTTATATTTAAACGACAATAAGGACGCTGCTTCAATTATTTCATCTGGATTTTCCATGTCTGACTCCATTTTGGCAAAATGATGCTTTCTTTACTTTACAATATCTTGAACTGTCAAATAGTAACAATTGAACTCTGACAATTTTTGTCATGGCTAACAGGATTTTTTGATATCAGGACCGGAAAGTAAATGAGAGACCGGAAAGTAAACTAGGGACCGGAAAGTAAATTAGTCCTGTAAAATAGCATTTTCCGCTTAAAAAATTGAGTGGAAAATTCAATTTTCCGGTCAATTAAAAAAAAATACTATTTGTTCCTACTAAATAAATAGAAAAGTAACTAAAATTCCCCGAATCAAATCAATAATGAGTCATAATCAAACCTCGCGTTTACTAGGGTTTACTCTAATATTGGTGCCGCGCCTCGTTACGAATGTAAATCTTCGTTTTCCATAACGAACTGCAACTGCATTGCATGTGGAAACCGAAATGCCAAAATGCTAATTTCATATGTATGAAATTTAGTTCGTGTAACGACATGGGAAAGTTGTTTTTCAAATTAAAAAATAAATAAAAACCGGCCATTTAGGACAATCTGTATGCTTAACGGGTTTTCAAAACTATATTTTTTACTTTGCGGTTTTTTGTCATAATGCGTTTCGTGTAATAGGCAGAAAATTTTATTAGTAACATTTCTTTTAACCTATCAAATATATTTTTTTAACACGCTTTTATTAACTTGGGTTGTAACCTATCTATCCATCTATCTATCTATGTAACGGAATCTTTGAGCCTAATTTTTACCAACTTCCAGCTATTCAATTTCTTTGAAACTTTGCACACGTATCAAGGACCGATGACAATGCAATAATTTAAAACAGTATCCCGTTAAGTTCCAGCATTTTCCAGGAAAACCGGAAAAGTGAAAAATCGTACGTTCTGGCGGATGCGCCAGATTAGACAATTGAATAATCGAACTTGACAACATTTGCCGACGGGTTGGGGACCAGGATAAGGTTGCAACACCTTAGTTAAACAAGCGTGCGTCCACCCATAGGACGCAACCCTCGGCAAACGACAGGAAGACCATGGGGTTAACAAGAACCCCCGTTAAACGGGTACAAACCCCGTTACATGTAGACCAATCTGAAACTTGTTCGGAGTAGTTGCGTTCTGAAACCCCATGCAACAGTGAAGCTTTAAATGAAATGATTAGATTACGAAATAGTTCGTGAAACATTTCAATATCACATGACCGCAGAAAACTAATTGATATATCGAACTAAAAATGAAAAATCAAAAATTGTGTGCAAAAAAAAAGAAGGAGGAATACTGTGAACTGGTTAGTTCTGGTTAGTTTTCAATTTCTTTGAAACTTAGCACACGCATCAAGGACCGATGACAATGCAATAATTTAAAAACAGTATTCCGTTATCCTGATTTTAGGACCGCCATCGCCAGGATAAATAAATTCCTTAATAATCGTTTTTAATTATGGCGAATGCGCAAGGGCAATTGATGCATAACTTGCTGCGTTTTTGTTAATTGACTTTTTTCAATTTTATAATAAAAGGTGTAAAATACATAGAAATACGGAGTTCTAAAAGGTGAAAATTATGTGGCCACTTTAGCTTTAAATCAAGAATGCATGGCGAAGAAATTTTTAGTGAATAAACTGGAGCATTTATTTTAAAAAACTAATTGATATATCGAACTAAAAAATGAAAAATAAATAATAGTTTAAAAAACTAAAAAACACGCTTTTATATGCAACCGAACTAAAAATTAGAAAATAATTTTTCATTACAAAGAGTTTGTCAGTCACTTCAGAGTAAAAAGCGTGGGGTGCATTTTACTATTTTTTCATAACTTTTCCCTCATAGATATTTGCAAATAGAATAATTATAACATTTAATATATTAAGCACCCCACGCTTTTTACTCTGAAGTGACTGACAAACTCTTTGTAATGAAAAATTATTTTCTAATTTTTAGTTCGGTTGCATATAAAAAGCGTGTTTTTTTAGTTTTTTAAACTATTATTTATTAAATTTTCGTTTAATAGATTATTACCTATTATGTTTTTATTAAAAAATGATTTAATTATGCCTGTAAGTATTTGGGTAATTTTTACAGTCATTTAAAACTTTCAAAAATAGAGTATCAAGTATTCGTATACAGGGGTGCCTGGAAAGGTAAGGTCATAAATGATAGGGTGATAGAGTGAGCCAAAATAATCATAGTAATTTTCATAAAAAAGTTCTATCTCGCTTTGTTAGGAAGATATTGACCATTAACGTTAGGATTCAAAAAAAACCTATCTCAATTATTATAAATTTAAAACTCTGGCCACAGTACCAATGATATATGTCAAGTCAATAATCTTATAGTAATGATTTTTTTCATAGGTAAACGGCTGTTTAATTCAACAAGTTTTTTTCTTTTATGTACGTATTTTTGCCAAAGGTGACAAATTTGACATTTTACTTTGACCATTTGATTTCTTAATTTTTTTCTTGCAAAAAAGGTATACGCCATTTAAATTAATTTCTTGGACCGTTTTTCATAAAATCGCATTTCAAATCCAGTGGAATAAACACATATTTTTGTGAAAAAAAAATTATGTAGTTAAATTATTAAAAATGCTTTTTGTGGGCCGGTTTTAACTTTATAATACAAATTAAGACCGTCTTTTTATAATTTTACCATATTTTAATAATTTTCTAAAAAAAAGAATTTGATATGCAATTTTATACGAAAAATCAATACAAAATGGTCTAAGATATTAATTTAAATCTAATCTAATCTAATATATTATATAAAATGCTAATGTACGTTCGTGTGTCCACGATTTTCGCTATCATCCGCAACTCCCATCGACTTCCCGTCGGGGTTACAAATACCCCTTGGTCTCCCATTGTGAGTAAGGGAGTTTGGTCGGGGTGGGTGGAAGTGGGTGGTTGTGGGTGACAAAAATATAAAGTATGTGTAGTGGCGCCATCTGTTGTCGAGTAGTTGAACTTCATTCAGAACAACGGTTATTTGGGTCTCATATAAACTCCCGAGCGAAGCCGGGAATCATAGCTAGTCTAATATATTATATAAAATGCTAATGTACGTTCGTGTGTCCACGATTTTCGCTATCATCCGCAACTCCGATCGACTTCCCGTCGGGGTTACAAATACCCCTTGGTCTCCCATTGTGAGTAAGGGAGTTTGGTCGGGGTGGGTGAAAGTGGATGGTTGTGGGTGGCAAAAATGTAAAATATGTGTAGTGGCGCCATCTGTTGTCGAGTAGTTGAACTTCATTCAGAACAACGGTTATTTGGGTCTCATATAAACTCCCGAGCGAAGCCGGGAATCATAGCTAGTATATTATATAAAATGCTAATGTACGTTCGTGTGTCCACGATTTTCGCTATCATCCGCAACTCCGATCCACTTCCCGTCGGGGTTACAAATACCCCTTGGTCTCCCATTGTAAGTAAGGGAGTTTGGTCGGGGTGGGTGGAAGTGGGTGGTTGTGGGTGGCAAAAATATAAAATATTATCACTCATTCTTGACAAATTGGCGGAGACACAAAGTTCTGAAAATTTTTGGAATCATCTAGAAAGCTCAAAAATTAAGTGTAGTGGTGCCATCTGTAGTCGAGTATTTGAACTTCATTCAGAACAACGGTTATTTGGGTCTCATATAAACTCCCGAGCGAAGCCAGGAATCATAGCTAGTAAGGTATAAAAATTAAACGGCCAAAGCAAAATGTCAAAGTTGTGACCTGTGTTAAAAATGCATAAAATAAGTAAAAAAAGATTTCACCTTGCATAATTCCTACTGCTAAACAGCGGTTTACCTATAGAAAGAAGCATTAGTATAAGAGAATTTTGACGCCCAAATAACATTGGTACTGTTGCAACAGTTCAAAAGTTATAATTGAAATAGTTTTTCTAATTCTAACTTTAAACGTCAATATCTCCCTAACGAAGCGCCAAAGAACTAACATTATTTTGGCTCACTTTATCACTTCTATCATTTATGATCTCACCTTTCCGTACACCCTGTATAATGGAAAAAGACTTTTTCACAAGCATGCTTATTTTTGAAAACAATTTTTTCAAACTCATCTATATAAATATTTAAAAAGTTAAGAGAATTTTTTCAGCAAGTTTGTGAGAACGGCAACTGCAACAATTTTAATGATCTTTTTTAAATGATCGTCTGATTACTAAAACCTCTTAACCCTACTTTTTTATTGTGAGACGGTCTAATGTAACGACAAAACGACACTGATGAGTCAACGTATTAGAAACGGATTCAATGGTGTTCTTTGTTTCATTTTTAGCTGCTAGTGTTAAATACTCAGCAACTTAAGTGAAAGCATCTGACTGGTACAATGTGGGTACAAAGTTGATGTAAAATTTTCTCTAGATTCTCTACATCGAAAGGTCATGTCCAAAAAAACCACCTAGCCTGGCAATACACCTACCGGTAAAAATCTCGCCGCGTCCCCCACAAACCCTCAAACCTTTAGATCTCGTGTTTTATCGTCTAGTGGATTGCCCGAAGATAAAGAAAATAATAATATACTTACTTTATTCCATAAACACTTAAACAAAGAAACTTTTTTTTTTAAAGTGACATTTATAAAGTATATTTTCTCTTAAAAACGAACTTAAATTATCTTTAT
This sequence comes from Listronotus bonariensis, assembly GCA_014170235.1. Lineage (NCBI taxonomy): Eukaryota > Metazoa > Arthropoda > Insecta > Coleoptera > Curculionidae > Listronotus > Listronotus bonariensis. Next base: position 50,194 of record JACEGR010004264.1, read on the forward strand.
TTATACAATTTCACTCCTGCAAGTACATCGCTGTCGTCTCTATACCTACACAACAGATTAAATCAAACATTTTTTACGTCAAGAGCAGCTGAAGTACAAACTTTCAGCTGTTTCTGTCATAGATTTACCTTTTCAATTTGTCATTTAACGCGAAGGGAAGAGCACTCGCCTTTTTTCCTGTTTAGTGTTTATGTTTACTTTAGTTTTTCTTGTTTATTTTGTTTATTATGGAGTTTTCTCTTCTGCAGTGAATTGAGCAAAAATTTACAGTCAAAAAGTTTTTTGTTTTTGTCGATAAGATTTAAAATTTGTTGTTTAGTTTTGTCTTTACTACTGTATAACAGTGGCGACGACAGGGGTAAATAAATTTAGTGATCCAAATTCATTAAGGGGGTGTTTTAAATGTGATACTTTTTTCAAAATTATTTTGGGACACAAAATAACTTTTGTCTACTGCTTTTTTAATCTTTGGACAAACCACGAAGGCTAAAGCCTAAATACTAAAGTGCCGTGACGTACTAGTTGGCATCCATAGCAATAATGCATGTCAATGAATGATTTTTGACAAGAGGACCCCCTTTTTTGGTCCTTCAAAATTTATCTCTTAAAAATATTTTGGCGCCTCCAGAGTCGGTCTATATGAGTCGCGACATTCGGTCATATTGCTTTGACGTGTGATGACTTCACATCTCTCATTTTTCGGCCATATTGTTCAGTGCCGGCGCTATACAGTTTATTGTATTATTAGAACCACCGTTTACACAGTAGTTTATAATTATTATTAAGTTGTAACTTCTTCCACTTTAAATAAGAAAACATTTGGAATTACATCTTTTAACAAACATCACTTTCAAAACAATGCAAAATGAAATGCGCAAATTCTAGACGCCACTGGATTGATCATCAGCTTTGATTTGTACCCAGTCTTAAAACCGCCTAATAGTTAAGAATGTGTCGCAACATAGTTGCAAGCTATTCCCAGTATAAATATAAACTAACCTTGGGCTCCCCTAAAAATGTTCAGCCCCCTTGGCCACCCCAAAACCAAAGAGCTGGCATCGCCACTGCTGTATAATGCTTAATTTTAAGTGAAAACTCAATCGAAAGGGTTGAAGCCCTTAAATATTATAGCATTCACCTTTCTGTGGTAAAATATATATTAAGGAACAAATACATTATTTGGTTCGTAGACAAGAAAATATGATTTTTATATACAGTGTGTCCCAGGATAGGTGTTACAAGAGGACAAATGAACCAAAAATTTTGGAATTTTTAAACGCCCTTTTGGTAAAACTGGTAGCATGGTCCAAAACTAATAAATATAAAATTTTACTCGGAATATACAGGGTGAGTTATAACTAAAAATATGAAAAATGACCAGGAGTAAAGACCCTTTATTTTTAATAATTGGATAAAATTGTATAAGAAAATTTTGTAGAGAATTAAATGTTTTGTCAAACTATAAAGGTAAAGAATTAAAAAGAAAAAAACATTTTTGTCAATTTTTACATAATGCATTAACAGTTTTTAAAATACTTGGCTTAAAGTAGCGAATTTTTAAAAAATATATAAAATGATCTAATTTTCTTTTAAATTTTGCTTTGCTATTGCCCAATTTTTAAGTTGTAATGCGTAATGTAAAAAATTGACAACTATTTTTTTACTCTCATGCTTTAACTTCAAATTTTGTCATATAATTTAATTCTCTACAACATTTACTTATACAATTTTGTTCTACTTTTAAAAATAAAAGTTAGTTCCTGGGCATTTTTTATATTTTTAGTTATAACTCGCTCTGTATAATGCCAATTGGAGTAAAATTTTGTATTTATTAGTTGTATGGACCATGCGACCAGTTTTCCTAAAATTGCGTTTTAAAATTCAAACATTTTTTCTTCATTTGTCCTCTTGTAACACCTATCCTGGGACACACTGTATACCTGGTGGTGGCATTGCCAGACTGGTAATAGAAAATTTATTGTTAATTTTGATACCTTCAACCTTCAAATATATGATCTCCAATTGATTTTTCAACAAAATTGTAATAAACTATTTTAAAGACATTAATAATTTAAACTTACACATTAAATCTGGTAATTTTCTAATTGACCAATTAAGAGTTATTTAAGAAAAATATTTTGTTTCTGCTATAAAAAAAAATCGAATTTTTATTGATAATAAATGTTCATTCGATGCATTTACATGTGCTGAGTGTACCCTACCAATTTCAAGTTATTCGGTCAAGCCGTTTTTGAGATATGATGAAGAAAAGTTTGAAAAACACGGTTTTGAGAAAAAAGCTTTTAACGTTTCAAGTCCGCTTGAAACTATGAAAATCTCAACTTACCCCTTAACCGCGAATGCCTGGTCCATGGAAAATTGCTTTAAATTTATGAATTAATTAATTTTAATTAATTCCATTTTAAGCCTGTAGAAACGTGTATAAACGTATATTTGTATAAAAGAGTGCCAAGTATCAAGCCGAATGTACACAATAGAGTGGACTTCGACTGCCAAGTCCGCGCTCCAAACAACTCCTTCTTCTAACTGCTGTGTCTTTAAAACGAGTTCAAATTTTTAAAAATCATTTTACTACCTTATTGAAGACATGTTAACAAAGCAATTTATGAAAAAAAAGAGAAAATTCGATTTCTTAAGACCATCACATGGGATAACCCCTCATACAATAAACTGTATATCTCCGGCACTGATGTTGACATTTATCTCATTTAATAATATGGCCGAAAAATGACAAGACGTCAACACACGTCAAACCAATATGGCCGAATATCGCGACCTCTTTACAGAGGTAACGCGACTTAAAACGGACTTACAAATCAATTAATTTTTTAACAAAATACACTCTCCATTCACTCTCTTCAACAAAACACCTTAGACGTGTTAATATTACTTTCCATTAATCAACTTTAACGACGTTTTATCTCATCACCTACATTCCGCAATCATCATCAATCAGCTGGTTCGTAATCAGCGATATACGAAGAGCAGATAAAGTGACAAAAAGATACCCCTAAATCCGATAAGTCACTGGCTTCGGTTTGCATTAAGTGAAAATGATAAATCTTTGGTAAATCTTTGTGGAAGACTTGATGGGTATGAGGGTTTAATATTGCGGAGCAATCAATTTTGTTTATTGTTTTTAATGACGTTAATAACAGCAATCTAAACGCTTGTATCATATTTCTTAAGGGTTGGGGTTTTTACTGTATGGTATTGTTTTTTGCCTCTCTTTTTCTTTCATAATATTTGTACATGGCTATCCAAGAAAAGTGAAACAGATCTTATATTTCTAGCTATACCGGGTGTTGCTCCGTCGAGCGGGACATAGGGAATCCCATGTAAATTTTAAAGTAGTCAAATATTGGCTCCCTAATTATTTAAGAAAAAATGCTATTAGGATTTATTAAAGAGCACAGTAAGTTCCACCCAAAATGAAAAATTGAGCATTTTTCAACCAACCAGTAAATAGTAAACTGCCTAATACTTCTGCAACGTAGTATCTCATTATGCACCCTGTACTCTAGAAATCAACAATAAAAACACCATATCGATTTATCAGTGACAATTTAGATCATTAATTTATAATGTCATTGCCAAAACTGAACAATTTTATACAGGAATTTCAAAAGAATCCTCGCATTTTATTTTAGTTTACAGCTAATTTCAACACATGCACTCACAGTTACACAGAACAATAAAACAAATTTTTCTACATTTAAAAATCAATTTAGGACGAAAATATCAGGATTTAATCAAATGCTCAAATATTCCTCCATTAACTGCCAGACAATAACCCAAACGATTATAAAACTTATTTCTTACGTTGGCTAGTTGGTACATCGATATTCTGGCACATTCAGCGGAAATAGCATTCCTTAACTGGAGTAAATTTTCATATTTTTTATTGATAGCCTAGTTTTTAAATGTCCCCATGAGAAAAATCGTTTGGCGAAAGATCACGTCGATTTTCTTCACATTTGCAATTATTGATTACTGTGCCTGTAGTTTCAATTTTTTATCGTCCGTTCTATTGTCGATTTATTTGGTATTGGCCTATTGGGAAAATAGGCTGCAAACATGTCCGCTACTCTTCGATAACTATTTCCCTGGTAAAACCATTTTATAATAGTGATTTTTTCTTGATTTAAGTAGCTCATTATTTAAGAATGATGTGACATTGATCTGACAACTTGAGAGTAAGAGGTTAAATAATTTTTCTAGTATTTTATTATAAACTTCTAATAATACAAGGCGGGTAAGAAGATGGGAGATTCGTAACGTATTTTAGCATTTATCTCTTAGCTGGCGGACTGAGAAGAGCTAAAATTTGTAAACTGGGTACAACTTTTTATGCTCTTTAAAAATCCTAATTATATTTTCTTCTAAAATAATTAGGGGAGCCAATATTTGACTACTTCAAAATTTACATGGGATTCCCTATGTCCCGCCTCGACGGAGCAACACCCGGTATAGGTTTGGAAAAACTCGGCAATGCATAAATTGTGTGCAGGGAGGGGACTTAGGGATAAGCCGTACTCTTAACTAACTAAATCCCATACTAAGTACTGTAGAATTAGATTTAATAGGGATTTAATCACTCCGAGAAATTATTTGTACTTATTTACGCAAAACCGTACATTTAATAATAAAAGAGTCAAGAGATCAATTTTGTTTAAAACCAAATAGAAATCCAAAAAATATTTTTATTTTTAAAAAGGCAGCGGCGTACCATTTTTTTAAATATTTACCCTAAACTAGGGATGTAAAATTACCGGTAATTTAAAAATCGGATATTTTACCGGTAATATTACGTAATATTAGAGAGATATGGGTGGTGCTGTAAAGTGCGGTATTAACGTAAGCGCTATTAAAACAGTTAAGTTAGGCGCGATTCGATTTTACTGTCGCTGGTGGTAATAACGTTACCGCATGGAGTAATATGCCGGTTGATAACGACATGTGCTTTTTAAAATAGCGAAAAGAATTGCCATGCGAACAATATTTTTCTTTGTTTATTTTTTAAGGTTAAATTATTAATTTCGACGATTTCCACAAATATTTTTGTAATGGAGCCACAGAGTAAAGTTAAACTACTAATCTTTGATAAAGCCTTGCTTTTTTTGTTTTGGGATAAATATCGCAGGTGGAAAAGAAACAAAAAGGTTAAAATTCTCGGCCGACAATGACCTGGCTTTACTGAGATAATGTCTTAGTCAAAATTTATCTGGAAAAGTGGGAAAATGTACAGTAAAATGTTTTTGAAATAACGGGAAAAACTTTAGTATTCGCACATTAAAGGATCATTTGTTTTTAATTTTGTAAATTCACAGACAGGTGTAATTAACTGTTCGTAATACGGCGTCTTCCATATCTCTAAGAACAAACAATAAATACCGTATGCGGTATTTAAATGACGCCTTACGTAAATAACGAACGTAGGCGGTAACCAACGTAATATTACAGTAACATTGGCAATTTATTTAAAAAAACAGCTTTTTATGTAATCCAAGTTATTTTTTATTTATTTAAAAACTCTAAAAACATTAGGAAAAACAAACACAACGTTTTTTTTAACTAGTCAGAGTCCAAATGGATTTAGTAACAGGGTGGATAATGATAAATTATCCTCATGATCATCCCCAATCTCGGCATCTGATTCTTTTTCGCTTTTGTTAATTAAGTCAAGTCTATAATTTCAAAACTAAAGCCGCGTCCACATTAATAAATAAATGTGTTGTATGTTGAATCTACAATTCGGCGCAAATATTTGCGGCGTAAATTTCACGTTCTACCCACGTTCAATTTTACGTTGTGTGTCGTGCGTTCGTGCTCAAAACGTGTGTGATCTTATGCGTTGCATACTATTTTGTTATTCTGGATTTGTTTATATTTTTATGCCAAGTATTTTATATTTTGTAAAAGATAAATTTAAATAAAGAGGATGTTCTTCTTCTGATACAAAAATATCAAAAACAAAGACTTTTATGGGATCCAAGAGATAAGTGGCATTTTCATAGAAACAAAAAGAATGATGCTTGGGAAGAAATCGCAAAATATGTTATACGTATTATTTCGAATGAAAATTCAGTTTTTATTAAAGTTTTCGCCTTACAGTTGTTGTTTTTGAAAGATAATAAATTTTAAAAAATAAAAATTAAGTTTTATTACCACATTACCTTTACATAATCTTTTAGAACGTCAATTAAAGCACTGCATACTTCTGGAACTATCAATGATATGCTTTGTTTGGATATTTTTAAAAGATATTGAAGGCTTGTATATGAATCTCCAGTAGCCATAAAACGTAATGTGACAGCTAACCTTTCCTTCACGGATATGGCTTCTCTAAGCTTGGTGTCCTTTTTGATAATTTTTGGTCCAATCTTATTTATTAAAATCTCAAAGTCATTTGTAGACATACGCAAAAATTTTTGAATTGCCCAGTACTTTCATCCAAGGATAGCTGATATAATAACTTTACGCCATCAAATTGTTTTTTATTTGATACAAATGTTTAATCCATAATCGTCTTTTTTCTATTATTTTCCTCCATTTTTTTTTTGATAAGATTTTGCAAGACAATAAAAGTAGCGCATTTTCTTTTCATCATTAACCTTGCATCAGACAAAGTCACAGAATGGTTGGTTTAGAACAAATTAGAAAAATGGATATCAGTTAACTTCTATAATTTCTAAACAGCAAGTCATAATAATAACATTTGTCAAAATCATTGCGTTAACGTAAATACGTCCACACTAAAACAATATTGCGGCGCAAATCTCTTTGATGTTGAAAAAAACCGACAACCGACGGATCGCGTGCGTTGAATGTCGCGAAAATTTTTGCGTGTGTTTCTATGCGGCGAACTTGTCCACACTTGCAAAAATTTTAAACGCACATACAAATTTGTGCTGCATGGCGCACACAACGTAAATTTTTACTAGTGTGGACGCGGCTTAATATCTTCTTTTTTATTTTTTTCTTAGTAGCTTTTATTATTTTTTAATAATATAATTCATTTAGTGAATTTTAGTTATGGCTAACATAAAATATTTTTTTGGACGTTTCCACGGTAAGTCTGTTTCTTCTTTGCCGATGAATAAATCCATAAATATTAAAGGTTCTTTTGGTTGTGGCTGTAAATATAAAATATCTACAGCCAATCTACTTATTTTAGAATTGAAGCTAATTTCTATTACCAAACAGGTTTATACATAGATTTTTCGCTTAAAATCACGAATTTCTCAGCAAAGTGCGCTTCCATAATAGGATCTACTTGTGAAAAATACTTTTGAAGACGCCTTGCAGTTTTATAGATGAACTCTGTTGCAATTAAATTTTAAGCTTCCGTTAAATTGTCGCCTCGTTCATTTGCTTAGAGTAGAGAGCGAAAAAAACAAAATGTTTCCAATGTTATTAATCATGCGGAAATATTGGTATAATACCCTTTAAATTACTACCCCAAACCCCTCATGGAAGACACTGGTAAAAAGCTATTTTTTTCTTGTATATCAAAAAGTGTCTTCTAATAAATAGGAGACCTCACTCAATTTTTTTAAAGAAATCTCTATATTTGTATTGAAGTTATAAAAAACGGTATTTTTAAAAAATTTTAACAATGGAGCTCAAAAAGTAAGATGTTTAAGACATATTGTCAAGGAACAATTATTTTTGATTACAAATAAATTTAATAATTTCTAATTTTTTCATAAAAGTTCATTTAATTAAAAATATCATTTTCCAGCAGATTAATTGTTTATAATTAATATTCTTCAAAATTAAACAAATTTAACTATTCTCACAAGAAAGCAATCTAGGGAGTTCACCAAACCCCTTATACAGTTTTTATATGAAGTGCTGGTTTTATTTTTATTGTAGAATCCTCCCATTGGGTTTGTCAATAGAGTTACTAGACACCTATACAATTTTGAATTTAATACATAAAATTTTTTTATTAATTTAAATTAAAAACAAGAGAGGTAAAGGTAAAATAATTATTCTTGCTTTAAGATCTTTCAATACTCAAAATTAAAAAAATATAATAAAATTATCCGAATATTGACTAGACGAAGATATACTAACAAAAAATAGTTATTTTACAACCAGTATTTCCAATAAGCAATGGCAAAATTTTGCTTATTGTGTTTGGCCAAACCAATTATAAATCTCAAATCGTGCATTCACACTTTTACTGTTTTCTAAAGTTAGATTTCAACCAATGGCATTCGTTTATTTGACTTAAACTCCGGCGTCTTTGATGTTTTTTCCTAGTGCTTTTAACACTTCTTACAACTTACCATCATTGGCGTTACAATTAAAGTTATACAGCTTGTCTACTTAAGTTCGCACCATATGGAAAACTTTTTTATTATTAATTTGACAAAAAAAGGTATTCTTTGTAAAAAGTTCTGCATGGTCTAAAATTCAAAATGCAATTATCAGATATTAGTTTTTGCAGTAGTATATAGGCATTGTGACATTTGTTTGTCATATTTTGTTTGCTGTTGTTCAAGTTGGTCTAGCATTTTTAAACAAATTTTATGATTTATTGGATAAATTCAATAAAAAAATAAAACAATTTTTGTCTACTTGTGTTAAGAGTTTTTTATTATATGTCATTGTAGATGTTATTAAAAATTCTGCAATAAAGAAATTACAAGGTACCTAAGTACTTTTGTCTACACTTCAAGTTTAAATAACTAAGAACTTTAATTGTATCAGTCATTTTATAAATTAATTTAAAATATTTAATTTTTTTAAATTCTGATCAAAACTGACCAAGTCAAATTTAACCTAATTTAAGAACTTACATTTTTAAATAACGGCAATTGTTATAGGTATCCACCAAAATAAATAAATTGAGTTTCATACTTGTTTATAATGTTATTTTGTTTCTATAAAAACATATTTGGATTTTGTACAAAATTTGGCACTCAATTAGATCTCCACTCTTTTTGAGACGAAGCCCACAGCCAAGTATTGGTAGTATCTTGGCTCATATTTTTCACATTTATGTTTTTGGTGAGATATTATTACTTTTTGTAAAAAAACTAGGCATGTGAGCAATTCCCATTCATTATCTGCTACCTTTTAATACACTTCCTGTTTTAAGCACTACATTAAAAAAAAAACTTTTTTGTATAGGGACACCCTATTTTATAACTTTTTTTTATTTTTAGTGTTTTTTTCTGCGCTTACAAACAATTGCCGAGTTGGATTTCAAATATTATCTTTCTAGGTTACCCCAGTCATCTTAGTCAAAATAAAGGGTCAATCTCGGAATCTCACGGAATAAGCTGAATATCTGTACATTCCTTTGTTTTGGTACAAAAATACTCTTCTAACAATCTTCTATGATATCGTGTAAGGAACTCGAAATCTGACAGGTCAAATGTAAAACAAAATACAGTTTTTGCGAATATCTCGATTCCTTTACTTTTAATTGCATTTATATTTATTATAAAAGTTGTAGAATACAAAATTATTTATAAATTTTATTTTTAGTAGTTTCTTGTCAGACCAACAGATCCGATAATAGAGGGCGCAGAGTGTAAAGCACTTTAGTGTATGTACATACCTTAGCACGCAATCAATCGTGATATTTAGCAAATACTATATAATATAATAATAAATAGGTAAAAAGATGACATATTAGACTAAAAATCACAATTGATTGCGTGCTAAGCCATGTACATACACTAAAGTGCTTTACACTCTACGCCCTCTATTATTGGATCCGTTGGAATGACAAATAAATGCTAAGAATCAAATTTGTAAAAAAATTGTGTTCTACAACTTCTATAATAAATATTAATGCAATTAAAAGTAAAGGAAACGAGATATTCTCAAAAAACTTATTTTTTTGACATGACCTGTCATATTTCGAGTTCCTTACACGATATCATAGGGGATTTTTAGGAGAGTATTTTTGTACTAAAATAAAGGTATGTACAGATATTCAGCTTAAGCTTAGCTTGTAAGCTGTAAGATTCCAAGGTAAAAGTCCAAGTTAATTGAGCTAGGTCATCTGGAAGTAGGTTAGTTTTTGGTCTATTATGTCAGTGAGTCAGTCAGTCAGTGGAAAATTGACGGCTTTTGAACCATCATATCTTTATAATCGTTTAAGCTTCATGAAGTTTAAGCTTCTAGTTGTCCTTATGCATATATATATATAAATATACGTATTTTCAGGTGTCTACGTTGAATATTGAGTTATGTAGGGGCCAAAACTGGCAATAAGTGGTTCGTGTAATATTACACTCGGCGCGCTTGAACTTGGCTTGACACGCTGCCGCGTTAGATACTAAAATCCCTCTTCTTGCGACGCCACTGAGTTCTATTCAGATTTACGAAGAAATAAACAAGTAAATTTTGTTCCGAAGAAACGAAATTATTATAGAAGATGTATACATGTGCGTTTAGGTGACTTAATATTTCGATTTGGAAAAATAAATACGACTTTTAAGTAACTTCCTCCGCCATGTTTTTGATGTATTTACACTGTGTTTGATGTTTCGGAATATCGAGATGTAAGGACGGAAGCGAATGTTTAAAATTATAGTTAAAATACAGGGTCGTAGGTAATAATGGCTGTTTGAATGTGTTAGATGATAGAGACAAAAGCAACATTCTAAACAAGCATACTTATACCTATTCGTATACCTACGCAACAAAAGACAATACGTAAGTGATCAAAAAAAGGTTAAAAACACGGCTTAAACGCATACGTAACAAAACTTAAAATTCTTTGAATTTTCAGGATCAATAATAATGCATATTTTGCTGATGAACTTTTGGGAAACAGCGCTGCAATTTTCGGGTCATTTAATCTGCAACTTTATAATATTACATACAGCAAATGTCGCTTTTAACTCACTTGTCATTTAAACAATCAAATAATAAAATTTTATGGTTATAAATTTTCTTCTGTTCTAATGATCTGTTACCGATCGCAATACGGATACGTGTGCCGTATTGACAAGTTTAACGTAACCGATTGGAACTTACGTATCGCTTCTGCGCAAGCGCATTACGATACGGATGGAAATAATTAATGATTTCTAAACTAGTTTTTGTCTCTAATGATTTTTTATAAATAAAACTAAAAAATTTTGGACTTTCATTCTCTTTATTTTTAATTATTCACATAACGTTTCGGGAGGTCCTTTCTCTGTCCGTTTTCAAGTGTGAACTAATACTATATATTTGCTAAGGCTACTACATAAACCAAGTAACGTTAGGACTTGGTATTAGTTTACGTTTAAAAGCGGACAGAGGTAGGACTGCCCGAAAGGTTGTGTGAATAGTTAAAAATAAAAACAATGAAGGTCCGAATTTTTTTAGTATTATTTACGTCGTAGGTAACAAATTACATATTCCCGGTGTCACTACACTTTTTAAACATAAGTTCTTTAGAATTCCTGCTGATTTTTGTACCTTCTCTCATATTTGTAGAAAAATATTTAGGATTTAACGATTATCCTTCGAAACTGTTGAGCCTATTTAAAAATATTTACAAACTTTGTTTTAATTGTCGCTGAAATAGTTAGTATATAATAGAGAGCTAAGGAGACATTAAAGTATTACCAACGGTCTCTTTTTTAAATAAAATATATCATTGGTATTACGTAGTAAAATATACCTTTTATTTCATGCGTGTAAGTCAAAACAATACTTATTTTGCTTAATAAGTGCCGCATCTATTAATTACCAATATTTTTAAATTTATTATATTATAACTAATAAAGAAACAGGAGCATCAAAAGTTACGGGCTCCCTCAATAACCTTACCCAAAGAAAGTTGACGACTAAAAAAAAGAAAAAAATAGGTTCCAACCTACCACCAAGCTATACATATATTTCCTATTTTTTTAACCTACCTTGTTTGTATAAGACTGTCACCCTTACCAATATTTAAAAATTGCATGTAAAACATTGTGATAAACTTGTCTGTCAAAAAAGTAGCGCGTTCGCCCAGTCCGACACCTGAAACAGGCTGGGTTAAAACGCCGCTTCCATATATGACAAGATAAATATTTGTGATAGACTTTTAAAAGGAACCCCTAAAAGGTGTTAAACGGATTGTAATCATGAAGTCCATTGCGTTACTGGCCCAGGCATTATTAGTTTTATATAAAAATTATTACATTTGATCTTAAAAGTCGCTTGTTTTTAATTTTTTTTAATATATCAGAAATAAAGGTACCTTCCTCTTAAGTAAACATTTTTTGAAAAACCGCGTATACAACTGAAAAACTTTCGTCATAAGAGTTTTTACCACCAGCGCACCTCGCAACCAAGTACCCTTGTCTGGTGTGAACGAGGATCTTGTGTGGCCAATGTAATTCAATACCCGGCGGGGCATATATCCCGGGAGTAGTTGTTTTTGGTCCTCATGATTGTTACCCAGAGGAGCCACTAGTAATAGTAGTATCTGGTACTTGGATCAGATGGTTGGTTGGTTTAAGGCCGGGTTGGTCATTCGACCATGTTTGCACTGCAGCCTATTGGCTTATTGTGCACCCCTCCCTTGTTACAGAAGTTCACTGTCCTTTATCAGGTTTAGTAGATTTCTGCCAAGATGTTCATGCGGGAGTGGGTTTCCGCTATGTATGTTCCCAAATAGACTGTGTCTTTTGCGTGTCAGTGCAATGCAGTTATATATTCTGTGTGAGGCTGTTTCCTCCTCTTCCCCGCAAAACCTGCATGTTATGGGTCCATTGTAACTGCACATTTTTTCAAGTGTTTCCTTAGATGTCCTGTCAGAAGTCCTACTACTTGTCTTAGCTAAGCGCTCCCAAGCTGGAGGACCTCAGTTTTTAGTTCCTTGGAAGGATCGACCAGTGTCTCCTTCGCATGTCTTTGGCCAGGTGATGTATGCCAACGAGCAAGATGTTGTTTTCGTCACCTTTTTGGACAGTCCGAGTACTGGCTCTGGACCGTTGAACCTTCTAGAGATACCAGCTCTCGCTAGTTCATCTGTTTTTTCATTGCCTTCTATTCCCTAGCGTACAGGAACCCACAGAAGTTCTATCCAGTTATTCCTGGCGGCGAGCTCTTTGATACTATTCAGACACTCCATCGTGATTTTGGATGTTATACGATGAGCATCCAAGGCTTTTAGAGCAGCCTGGCCATCTGAGAAAATGTGAATGATACCCTCTTCTCATATTCTCTTGAACGCATGCTATAATAGCATATATGTCTGCCTGGCATTTGCCTTCCTAATGGGAGGCTATTATGTCGCTTTGGGCCTTGCCCCAAATAAACTAGCACCTACGCCATTATCCGTCTTTGAGCCATCGGTGTACCAAACCAAGCCTCTGTCAAGTGATGGAGGTGTTTCATTTATCCATATGTCAGGATTACAGCTGACCTTATATGGTTTTTCGAAGTTGTAGACCCCAATCATGTGGTCTGATCTCACGTTCAAGGGCTGTAGGTCGATAATTCCCGTTATCCTAGTGTGACCGTGTCCTCCAGGATGTTGTTTCCACGTTCCAGTATTTATCATTCTATAGGCGCTATTTATAGCCTCGGTCTTGATAAAATGTCCAAGGGCGTTAGGCCCAGGATTATTTCCATAGCCATAGAAGGTGTACTTCTTAGGGCACCGGTAATGCACAGACAAGCCAGTCTCTATAGACGATTAAGTGTCGTGACTGTCGTTATTTGCTGTGTTTTTGTCCACCATACGATTGCGCCGTAGGTGACTATTAGTCTGATGACTGTGATACACAACCAAAGCATCATCTTTGCTTTAAGTCCCCAGGTTTTTCCAATCATGCGCCTGCATCTCATGAGGCACATTTTGGCTTTGTTCAGATTCTTTGTTATCTGTTGATTCCATGTTAAATTAGTGTCCAGGATTAGACCCAGGTATTTCACCTCCTTAACAGTTTTTATCCGTTTGCCGAAGATTTTTAGGTTGTCATAATTCCCTACATTTCTTCGCTTTGTGAACGGCAGGATATCCGATTTCTCAGCGTTGACTTTAAGGTTTATGTCCTGGCACCAAAGCTGTACGATGTCCAAAGCTCATTGCATCAGAGCTTTGAGCTCTTTTTCAAGTAAACTGAAAAACTGTTGTCATGTCATCCAAAATGAATTTTAGTAAGAGCTTTTCGCAAAAATATTGAAATACCGATATCGTCACGAATTGTCTCACATCCTCTCTATTTGCCATCACCATTTAATTGTCGCTAAAATCTTTGAGAAATATTTAACTTTATTTTAATGGTATTTATCCCGGGGTTTTACAAGCGGTTTTATTTCACCATATCAATTGATTTATGGTGACATACTATAAATAAATTCAAAATAAAAGCCCGGTTTGCAACAACATCGGCCAAAGAAAATATTTATATTATTTTAAAAGTTTATGTTTTCGTGTTTATTGTATTTACTTTCTTTTATCTCCGACTAATAAAATGCTTTTAAAGTTTTTCGGTTCGGCCAGAAGGAAATGTGCTATTTATTTGTAAATGATTCTTTTACATCTTTTTAATTTTTCCTGGAACTGATTTGAAAGGTTTCCTGTCGGGTTAAAGCGATCATGGCATTTGCTAAAAAACATTGTGACAGTTTTTAGACGATAATGTTAAAGCAAAAAATACTGGGTGTCCAAGAATATGTGGGCAATTTTCCGGACTGATAGAAGCGTTCAAATGCAGAACGACAGACATTCGACAAATAAGTCGTTTTGGGTAAAACGCAACAAACCTGCCAAAATCGTATTTTTATTCAGCATAATACTAAAACAGTATAAATTTCCTTTCAATTTCTTTTCATCCAAATTCATTATCAAAATAAATTTTTGATAATTTTTAATAAATTTATTTTCAAACTGTCAAATTGTAAAACTAGTGACACATGAACCAAAAGAAATAATGACGAAATCAAAGGTAACTTGACCGTTTGGTTCAGTTTATGTCGCGTTTACTTTTACATTGCATAAATTGATATTTAGGTTTATTGTAGTAGGCGTTAAAACAAAACACTAATTCAAAGTGTAAAAAAAGCTTCGAAGTGATAATAAAAGTTATTTTTTTTAACACTTTATGTAGTGCACTAGAATAAAGTACTTTATCTTTATGGTAACCGATTAAAAAACAGCCTTTTTATAACGGTCGTGAAAAAATATAATTTTTATTTCTTCATCGTACAGGATATAAAAATAATTAGTTCTTTTGTTGTGTAAGTTTTAATCCGCCCCTGGCAAACGAATGAATGCAATTTTCTTTTTGCAAGGACACCATTATAAGAAGTACTAAATAATAATTATCAAATTAAAAATCTATTTTATTATACTAAATACAATAAAACCTATTTACAAAAAAACTATTTTTAGCGGCGCCCTTTAAAGGCACATATTTCTTCAAAAAAAAAAAAAAATAAAAAAATAAAGAGATTTGTCATATTATTTTCATGTGTTTTCTATAAATTTGGGAGACTTCTGGCACCAACATTATTTCTTCTTCACATCAACGACCTTCTCTCGTCCACGACTAATTCCATTCATAGTTTCGCCGACGATAGTACCCTTTACTCCAGTTTTCAGGTTCCTAAACCCATCACTAAACCTGATTTGGAAAACAAACGCAGAGCGATGCAGATATCTCTTTCGCAGGATCTTAATTTAATATTGGATTGGGGCGCCAAAAATCACGTCCACTTTAATGCATCAAACAATCATGTTCCTTGTCGCGAAAAGAGTCACCAAATACTCATCCTCTACTTATGAGCGGCCAAGTTTTACAGAGCAAAGACACCTTCAATCTTGTGGGCGTCACCTTTGATAGTAACCTTAACTGGCATAAACACATTTTATCTATAGCCACGGCAGCTTCAAAAAGCTTGGATTACTCTTTCTAGCCAAAAAGTATTTTTCCTCTTCTAATTTATACACTTTATATGTGTCCCAAATCCGACCTCCCTTGGAGTATTGTTCTTATATCTGGGGCATGGCTTCCCCCACAACCCTATGCATTATGGATTCTATTCAAAGAAGAGCTATTCGTTTCATTAATGGTCCTTCACTTACAGAAAGGCTTCTCTCTCTTGCTCATCGTCGGGCTGTGGGGGATCTGTCGCTTTTTTATAGGTACTTCCATGGCTTCTGCTCTGAAGAATTGTCCACTATAGTTCTTCTACTCACGGTTTCCAACAGAGAAACTAGTGGTTCCGCGCATATGCATCCCTATACGGTCCAACTGGACATGTCCCGAACTTCCCACTTTGTTCGTTCTTTTATCCCTAGATTTTCTAGAAAGTGAAATCTGCTGCCCGCGGAGTTCTTTCCTTCCCCCAAATCTTCAAGTATTTAAGTCCCGTGTCAACAAACTCCCTCTTACCTCGCTTAAGACACCCACGGTACGTTAGTATTTAGGCTTTTAGTCTTTATGGTTTGTCCAAAGATTTAAAAAAGACTACCTACATATTCTGGGACACGCTGTATAGGTTGTGGAAATGCAGGATCAAAGTTTTTAAAAATATTTGTCTTTAAGCCATTTTCTTAAAATCAAACCATTACAGACCTATGCGTTATCCACTGTTCTATTTTACAATGACGATTTTCCAACATAACTTTGCACAAATTTATATTCTATAAGTTTTCCCTTATTATAATGATCCCCAACTGTAATTTACTAACTACTAAATTAGGAGGTGGTGACTAAAATTAGGAGGTGGTGACTAAAATTAGAAGGTGGCGACTAAAATTACGAGGTGTTAACTAGAATTAGTAGGTGTTGACTAAAATTAGAAAGAGGTGACTAAAATTAGAAGGTGGCGACTAAAATTAGGAGGTAGCAATTAAACTTAGGAAGTGGTAACTGATATTAGGAGGTAAAGACTAAAATTAGGAGGTGGTGACTAAAATTAGAAGGTGGCGACTAAAATTAGGAGGTGGTTACTAAAATTAGAAGGTGGCGACTAAAATTAGAAGGTGGTGACTAAAATTAGCAGATGGCGACTAAAATTAGGAGGTGGTGCCTAAAATTAGGTGGTGGCGACTAGAATTAGAAGGTATCAAAAAAAGTAGGTGGTCCGAGGACAAAAAAAAACACTAGGGCCTTAAGCTGATCATAATAACTTTATTTGTTCTTAATTTATTCGCGGTCAAAATGGATCAAAATATAGTCGAACACGAATTAATCGTCAAATTAACAACACAACCGACCAATTAACTTGAATGTTATTTTTCCTTACTTCAATTTTAAAATTAAAGTCGGTTGCAATAAAACATTAATAGCCAGAAAGAGTATAATCGATCAACATGTCATTTCGCAGAGCAACTATGTATTTCGACATAAAAATACATGTGTGACTTGGACAGGAACAGAATTCTTTCCGCCGGTAAAAGGTCGCTGCATGAACGGTTGCAGCCAGGACACCATCATAAGGTACTAAATAATAATTATTAAATTAAAAACCTATTTTATTATACTAAATACAATAAAACCTATTTACAAAAGAAACTTATTTTTAGCGGCGTCCTTTAAAGGCACATATTTCTTCAAAAAATAAAGAGAGTTGTCATATTATTTTCATGTGTTTTCTATAAATTTGGGAGACTTCTGGCACCAACATTATTTCTTTTTCACATCAACGACCTTCTCTCGTCCACAACTAATTCCATTCATAGTTTCGCCGACGATAGTACATCAGTTTTCAGGTCTCTAAACCCATCACTAAACCCGATTTGGAAAACAAACGCAGAGCGATGCAGATATCTCTTTCGCAGGATCTTAATTTAATATTGGATTGGGGCGCCAAAAATCACGTCCACTTTAATGCATTCCTTGTCGCAAAAGAGTCACCAAATACTCATCCTCTACTTATGAGCGGCCAAGTTTTACAGAGCAAAGACACCTTCAATCTTGTGGGCATCACATTTGAAAGTTACCTTAACTGGCATAAACACATTCTATCTATAGCCACGGCAGCTTCAAAAAAGCTTGGATTTCTCTTTCAAGCCAAAAGTATTTTTCCCTTCTAATTTATACACTTTATATGTGTCCCAAATCCGACCTCCCTGGAGTATTGTTCTTATATCTGGGGCATGGCTTCCCCCACAACCCTATGCATTATGGATTCTATTCAAAGAAGAGTTCGTCTCATTAATGATCCTTCACTGACAGAAAGGCTTCCCCTCTTGCCCATCGTCGGGCTGTGGGGGATCTATCGCTTTTTTATAGGTACTTTCATGGCTTCTGCTCTGAAGAATTGTCCAGTATAGTTCCTCTACTCACGATTCCCAACAGAGAAACTCGTGGTTCCGCGCGTATGCATCCCTATACGGTCCAACTGGACATGCACCTAACTTCCCACTTTTTTCGTTCTTTATCCCTAGAGTTTCTAGAAAGTGAAACCTGCTGCCCGCGGAGTTCTTTCCTTCCCCCAAATCTTCAAGTATTTAAGTCCCGTGTCAACAAACTCCCTCTTACCTCGCTTAAGACACCCACGGTACGTTAGTATTTAGGCTTTTAGTCTTTATGGTTTGTCCAAAGATTTAAAAAAGACTACCTACATATTCTGGGACACGCTGTATAGGTTGTGGGAATACAGGATCAAAAATTTTAAAAGTATTTGTCTTAAAGCCTTATCTTAAAATCAAACCATTACAGACCTGTGTGTTATCCACTGTTCTATTTTACAATGACGATTTTCCAACATAACTTTGCACAAATTTATATTCTATTAGTCTTCCCTTATTATAATGATCCCCAACTGTAAATTTACTTAAATTTACATAAGTCCTAAGACTAAAATTAGTAGATGGCGACCAAAATTAGGAGGTGGTGACTAAAATTAGAAGGTGGCGACTAAAATTACGAGGTGTTAACTAAAATTAGTAGGTGTTGACTAAACTTAGAAAGAGGTGACTAAAATTAGGATGTGGCGACTAAAATTAGAGGTAGCAATTAAACTTTGGAAGTGGTAACTGAAATTAGGAGGTAAAGACTAAAAATTAGGAGGTGGTGACTAAAATTAGAAGGTGGCGACTAAAATTAGGAGGTGGTGAATAAAATTAGCAGATGGCGACTAAAATTAGGTGGTGGCGTCTAGAATTAGAAGGTATCGAAAAAAGTAGGTGGTCCAAGGACAAAAAAACACTAGGGCCTTAAGCTGATCATAATAACTTTATTTGTTCTTAATTTATTCGCGGTCAAAATGGATCAAAAAATAGTCGAACACGAATTAATCGTCAAATTAACAACACAACCGACAAATTAACATGAATGTTATTTTTCCTTACTTTAATTTTAAAATTAAAGTCGGTTGCAATAACTTTTACGTTGCAATAAAACATTAATAGCCAGAAAGAGTATAATCGATCAACACGTCATTTCGCAGAGCAACTATGTATTTCGACATAAAAATACATGTGTGACTTGGACAGGAACAGAATTCGTTCATCTGGTATGCATGAACGGTTGCAGCCAGGACACCATCATAAGGTACTAAAATAATAATTATTAAATTAAAAACCGATTTTATTTTGCTAAATACACTAAAACCTATTTACAAAAAAAACTTATTTTTAGCGGCGTCCTTTAAAGGCACATATTTCTTCAAAAAAAAAATAAAATAAAATAAAGAGAGTTGTCATAATATTTTCATGTGTTTTCTATGAATTTGGGAGACTACCTACATATTCTGGGACAACCTGTTTAGGTTGTGGAAAATACAGGATCAAAGTTTTTAAAAATATTTGTCTTTAAACGTCTAAATAACATTACAGGCCTGTGCGTTATCCACTGTTCTATTTTACAATGACGATTTTCCAACATAACTTTGCACAAATTTATATTCTATTAGTTTTCCCTTATTATAATGATCCCCAACTGTAATTTACTTAAATTTACATAAGTCCTCTTAGAGAGTTTAAATAAGTTTGCTATAGACTTTCAGCCGTTTTAAACTAAAATTTGAATATTTATCAGTTCCATTTGAGATCTTACTTTAAATTTTTGAATTAGGGTAAATTATGCGCTTTTACCACGCCTCTTTCTCGGCTCAGAAGCAAACTTTATACTTGTAATCGTTTTTTCTAAAACCTATAAAAAATCTAATTTCCAAAGACATTTATTATTTATAAATACACCCATATAACATTTTTTGCCGGCGTTGTACATTTAATTTACTGGCATTGCCAACACTCTTTAATGGCAAGGCATTGGCAAAAAGGTATCAAAAGACGCGGAGGTGGGCAATTGACCGTTATAAGCCACGTGTTGCGAGATAATGTGATGGCATCCGTCATTAATAATTTATGATGAAAAATGCGTTTAGGATGTTGGCATCCATCATTAATAAGTTATTGGCAAAAAGATAACAAAACTGACACTGAAAGTGGGCATCATTGGCTGTCATTGGGCCACGTGTTGCAGATACTGTGATGGCATCCATCATTAATAAGTTATAATGAAAAAATGCGTTTAGGATAATTGCATTTATCATTAAATAAGTATCGCAAGTTTCATGTCCCAAAAGTTAAATAACATATTTAGAATTTTGTAATCGAAAAAAGAGAAAAAAGGCAGGAAAACTTTAGCATTAAAAAATTACATAATATAAATTTTTATACAGTAACAATAAAGTATGAAAAAAATTAAGGGTATGTAATAAAATTAAAAAAAGATAGTAAATCAAAAGAAGACACTTTAAAATAGTAAGTATTCAAGGGACACTTACACTCAATTTTCAGATCCAAAACATAGGGGGCAATATTTTAAAGGAGTTAAATGTCAAAAAACTAATAAATATATATATTATTTTTTATTAACACGTCTTTAAAACTTTTAATAAGGCAACTCCCTAAGTTCATGTTATTTTTTTAAGTAACTTTAAACTTAAAAGGGTTTACACAAATGTTTACAGCTTCTAACAGTCTACTTTAATAACTCGACTTCTCTGACTAGCCATCACCAATTAATCACACAACACACACTAATTAGGTAATGAATACACCCAATTATGTCTATTAAAAAACTCTTTTCTTTAAAAAACACTAAAAAGCTAGAAAACCACGTAGAAAACTATTGCACAAAAACAAACAAACAAAACCATTTTTTCATCTGTCAAAATCGTCAAATATTGTATTTCGGCTAAGCAGGAAATTTGAATTTGTGACCTTCGGTCGAAATTAACCTAGCTAGTTTTACCATCATTTTCTTTTTTATTCTCTCAAAAATACATGATAAACATTTTGTTTGACCTGACTTTTTATTTGCATGATTTGTAACAATAAAATGTTATGAAAAAGCCATTTCCTTTAAAATATGTAAAAAACATAAAATAATGTTGTTTAGCTGCCATTATAAATAAAACAGATCAAAAAATTGCTCTAATGTTAGTTAAATACCAATGTTAATAATATGTTTTGAAAAGTATGAATATGCCTTGAAGGTTTGCCTTCAAAAAATCGAATAATTATTTGCCTGCAACAAAAAGCATGCTTTATTTAATCAGGATTGGTACGCCGCCATTTTTGTATGCTTGCCGGCAATTCGCCTGCAGGTAAAATTTATTGGCCATTAAGTGTTTATTTAGGGTTGACTTTTTAATGCGTATAAGATGTTGGCATAATATTGCCACCAATTGCCAATGCTTTACCATTAATGCCAATATGAAAAATGTGTATTGCCGGCAAATAGTGTTTGCTGGGTATGTCCTAAACGTCTTGGTTTTTAAAATATAGGGTATTAAAATTTAAAAAAAGTATTGCTTTTTATAATAACTTTTACACCAATTTAGATATTTTTAAAAAATTTAGGTGAAGCCTTCTATGCACCAAAAGACTTTATTTGGCATACAGGAAAAAACATATTTTTACCAGTGTCGCCAATAAGAGGTTTAAGTTAAATATTGTTTAATATAAAAAGGGTACGCCACTGCATTTGTCTAAAATAAAAACACATTTTTTAAATACCCATTAGGTTTGAAACAAATTTGATTTCTTGAGTTCTTTAAATAGATGCACGGTTTTTCCGTAAATAAATAAAAACCATTTTTGGTATGATCATTCGTATCAAAATTATGAAATTCTAGAGTTAAAATTACTTTTGCTATTTATTCTTATTATTATTTTTTTAATTAAATAGGTATTTAAGCATGCCGAGAAATGGTTTTTATTTATTTACGCAAAACCGTGCATTAAATAAAAAAGTCCATAAATTAAATTTGTGTCAAACCAAATGGGAATTTCAAAATATATTTGTATATTAGAAAAATGCAGTGGCGTACCATTTTTTTCTTAAAAATATTTACCTTAAATCCCTAATGAGAGAGCGGCGCTGCATATATAATATATTAAAACTTTTATGTTAAATGTTTAATAATTAAAAATGAAAATCCAAGCAAATTTTACATCGAAAAAACGCAGTAAAAACTATAATAACTTGTACTGAGCAAAATTTTCAAAAAATCTAATTTTATTAGAGGGCCTTATTAAAGATATTTAATAGTAAAAATAACAGTTTAACCTAAATTTATGTCATTTGTTTCGTCCCTAGGCCACCTCCTAATTTTCGCTGACAGTTTTAGCTTCGTAAATAATCGCCACCTTCTAAATTTAGTAATTTAGGAGGTGGCGACTTAAATTAGGAGGTGGCGAGTAATATTAGAAGGTAGCAAATAAAATTAGGAGGTAGTGACTTATATTAGGAGATGGTGACTTAAATTATAAGGTGGTGACTAAAATTAGGAGGTGGTGACTAAAATTATGTGGTAGCGACTAAAATTAGGAGCTGACAAGTGAAATTAGAAGGTAGCGACTAAAACTGGAAGGTCGTGACTAAAATTAGGAGGTGGTGACTAAAATTAGAAGGTGGTGACTTAAATTAGGAGGTGGTGACTAAAATTAGGAGGTGGTGACTAAAATTAGGTGGTAGCGACTAGAATTAGAAGGTATTGAAAAAAGTAGAAGGTTGTCCGAGAACAAAACAAAACACTGGGGCCTTAAGCTGATCACGACCTAAATTAGGAGGTGGTGTCTAAAATTAGAAGGTGGTGACTTAAATTAGGAGGTGGTGACTAAAATTAGAAGTTGGTGACTGAAATTAGGAGGTGATGACTAAAATTAGGAGGTGGTGACTAAAATTATGTGGTAGCAACTAAAATTAGGAGGTGAAAAGTAAAATTAGAAGGTAGCGACTAAAACTGGAAGGTGGTGACTAAAATTAGGAAGTGGTGACTAAAATTAGGAGGTGGTACCTAAAATTACGAGGTGTTAACTAAAATTAGTAGGTGTCCACTAAAATTAGGGCGAGGCGACTAAAATTAGGAGGGGTAGCAATTAAACTTAGGAAGTGGTAACTGAAATTAGGAGGTAAAGACTAAAATTAGGAGGTGGTGACTATAATTAGAAGGTGTCGACTAAAATTAGGAGGTGGTGACTAAAACCGGTAGATGGCGACTAAAATTAGGAGGTGGTGACTAAAATTAGGTGGTAGCGACTAGAATTAGAAGGTATTGAAAAAAAGTAGAAGGTTGTCCGAGAACAAAAAAAAAACACTGGGGCCTTAAGCTGATCATAATAACTTTATTTGTTCTTAATTTATTTGCGTTTAAAATGGATCAAAATATAGTCAAACACGCTATAATCGTCCAATTAATGTAACAATAACCGACAAATTAACTTGAATGTTATTTTTCCTTACTTCAATTTAAAAATTAATGTCGGTTGCAAAAACTTTTACGTTGCAATAAAACATTAATAGCCAGAAAGAGTATAAGTATAATCGATTAACACGTCATTTCGCAGAGCAACTATGTATTTCGACATAAAAATACATGTGTGACTTGGACAGGAACAGAATTCGTTCAGCCGGTAAAAAGGTCGCTGCATGAACGGTTGCAGCCGAGAGGAAATGGCGACGTTTCCGGTTCGCTTTTATGACCGGGGAGTTCCGGTTCTTGTTAAAGAAACGCCAAGAAAATGTCGGCTTTTGCTCCATGTGGAATGTAATGAGATTCGATTTTCGCAGTTTTCTCCATGATTTTATTTTAAAAGTCATTTACTGTAACTTTGTCGATTTTTACGGGGTTATTTCTATAATTAAAGAAGTTAGGGTCTCGGCTTAAAATTGTTTTCTTCTATATATATAACTATACATGGTATTTAAAGGAATGTATGGAATTTACCCGCGCTGTGAAGTTTTATTATTTGCAAGAAAATATTATTGAACCAAAATTTTAAACAATAGTTAGTATTTATGTAAGAAGTGAGCCAGGATTAGTCATTCGCCGACAAATCTATTAAAATCAAAAAAGAAGCAGCATAATTTAAGTATTTTTTATTTTGCTTTGAATAATAAAGCTTTACATTTTAACAAGGTCTTCAGAATCTCTATTTAAAAAAAACCCAAGTCCGCCCCAGTATTTTGGATGGCAAGGACCTAACAAAAAAAAACAATTCGCATCATTCACGGTAGCCTTACGTTCGAACAATCTCCCATCTCTTTTTAACTAGAGCTAGTAAATAAAGACAGGAACCAGCCCTTCACTTTTGCTTCCACTTACGAATTAACGACAGGCCCCGAACTTCCCACTTTGTTCGTTCTTTTATCTCTAGAGTTTCTAGATTGTGGAACCTGCTGCCCGCGGAGGTCTTTCCTTCTCCCCCAAATCTTCAAGTATTTAAGTCCCGTGTCAACAAACTCCCTCTTACCTCGCTTAAGACACCCACGGTACGTTAGTATTTAGGCCTTTAGCCTTCGTGGTTTGTCCAAAGATAAAAAAATAAAAAGAATATAATTTTTATAGAACTTGGTATAATAAAATAATTTTTAACTATAATAGTCAGTACTGGTTAGATGGTATCCTTGTAGAACATTTGCATTTGTGACGTCACCAGGGGCGGAATAACCCTTACACAATAGTCCTAACTATTTTTACACCCTGTGTAATACAAAAAATTAAATAGCATTTTTAATAGTATAAACCGTTGGCTAAAAAAGGTACTTTTGTCCCAAATCGATAAAGTTAAACGTTTTCGAGAAAAATAACTTTTTTGGTTAAATAGGATCGTATTAAATATTTTAGTTTGTCGGTTTGACACAGGCTCCTCTTATTTAATGTATTCTCTAGATTTAATTATTGAAGAATAACGGCACCCGATTTTTTTCTGTGGGGATATTTAAAAGCCAAAGTGTTTGCCAGGTACAATCGAGAAACTCAAAGTCAAAATTCGTCTGTAGAATACCCGAACTTTCCACAATGTTTAACAAAATAAAACATATTTATAACTATATTCCCGTATTTTTTTATTTGCTTTAATTTAAATACAAATTTTCCTCTCTATTTTTAAATAAAAACCCGAAAGTATAAATACCGTTAAAAATTTCTCATAAAAAGTTTTATTGTAGATTCTAACATTTCACGTTGCTGTTAAACTCACACTGCCGCTGCAACTGCAGGAAATAAAAACGACGGACGTAAAGAATAAGTTGAGTAATGAAAAGGCCACGGATACCACACGTTTTATGATATCTTGCCAACTTCCAACTGTAGTTGTACATTTTAATGTCTATATATTTTTCATTTCAAAAGATTTTATACAGGGTTTCCCATAATAGGCTACCCATTTTAATATATATTTTTTTAACACGCTTTTATTAGCTTGGGTTGTATGTATATATGTATGTATGTAACGGAATCTTTAAGCTTAATTTTCACCAACTTCCAGCGATTCGATTTCTTTGAAACTTTGCACACGTATCAAGGACCCATGACAATGCAATAATCTGCAAACAGTATCCCGTTATCCTGATTAGGATCGCAAGGATAAATAAATTCCTTTATATATTTTCTGTAAGAGAGTAACAGAGAAAGAGCTAGTGCGCGATCTGCGCATGTGTGTAGTTTCGGACGTACTCTCAGCATAAGGCTGACAGAAACTTGTTCGGAGTAGTTGCGTTCTGAAACCTCATGCAACAGTGAAGCTTTAGATGAAATGATTAGATTACGAAATAGTTCGTGAAACATTTCAATATCACATGTCCGCAGAAAACTAATTGATATATCGAATTAAAAATGAAAAATAAATAATAGTTTAAAAAACTAAAAAACACGCTTTTGCAACCGAACTAAGAATTAGAAAATAATTTTTCATTACAAAGAGTTTGTATTACAGTAATAAAAGGTCAAACAATGAATCATAATTATATACCTCAAAATAGAATTATAATAAAATTTAAGATAATAACAGAATAATTCACTTCAGAATAAAAGCGTGGGGTGCTTAATATATTAAATGTTATAATTATTTCATTTGTAAATATCTATGAGGGAAAAGTTATGAAAAAATAGTAAAATGCACCCCACGCTTTTTTACTCTGAAGTGAATTATTCTGGTATTATCTTAAATTTTATTAGAATTCTATTTTGAGGTATATAATTATAATTCATTGTTTGACCTTTTATTACTGTAATACAAATTCTTTTTAATAAAAAATTATTTTCTAATTTTTAGTTCGGTTGCATATCAAAGCGTGTTTTTTTAGGTTTTTAAACTATTATTTATTTTTCATTTTTAGTTCGATATATAAATTAGTTTTCTGCGGACATGTGATATTGAAATGTTTCACGAACTATTTCGTAATCTAATCATTTCATTTAAAGCTTCACTGTTGCATGGGGTTTGAGAACGCAACTACTCCGAACAAGTTTCTGTCAGCCTTATGCTGAGAGTACGTCTGAAACTGCACGCATGCACAGATCGCGCACTAGCTCTTTCTCTGTTACTCTCCTACAGAAAATCTATAAAGGAATTTATTTATCCTGGCGATCCTGATCAGGATAACGGGATACTGTTTGCAGATTATTACTTTGTCATGGGTCCTTGATACGTGTGCAAAGTTTCAAAGAAATCGAATCGCTGGGAGTTGGTGAAAATTAAGCTTAAAGATTCCGTTACATACATACATACATACAACCCAAGCTAATAAAAGCGTGTTAAAAAAATGTGTTTATAACTATTTTTAAAGAATTTATATTATCTGTTTGACCACGCATTGTTAATAAACATCCGCGTTTCTTTCCCATACTTTACCGATAAAAATTTGCCAATATATTCGTGTTTTTCTCGAACACTTGCATTTTCCCAAGCAACGAAAATTGATTCTTATCTCGCCCCACATACACACACACGGATCTATGAATAATTCAGCCGGCATGCCCTCACCCTGTGTTCCAGAAAAATACCTTTATCTTATAAAAATAATCGGTTCGTTAGAGCTCGTTTAAGAATTCAAAATGCGCGTATCGGAGGTGTTTGGGATGCCCGCATCATGCCGAAGAGCTTGCAGAAAAGGCAGCGCAAAAAACAAAAGAGAGTTTAGAAAGAAGAAGCGTTTCTATCTCACGATGCGGAGTTGAAGTGTTCTATTGAAAATAAAATAAATGGTGTCTCAATAAACATACAGCAGTTTCCCATGGAATTTTAAATGGGAACATTTTGCTATTTTCTCTTAAAGATAATCATGTTTTCGTCCAATTATACTGTGTGTCCCAGGATAGGTTTTACAAAAGAATAAATGGCGGCATTTTGGGAAAATTGGTCTATTGGTTTAAAACTAAGAAATACAAAAATTTACCTTCATCAATAATATACAGGGTACGTTATAAGCAAAAATATGAAAAATTTTGCTGCGGTTTTAGTCAATGCAAAACCTTTTACTTTATGTTTTCCGAGACTAAAGCTTAATTCATAAGCTTGTGAAATGCGATTTGCGAATTGCGAATCCTGTTCCTGATTGATCAATTTCGAACGAAACATTTAAAAGTCGTTACAAATTCACCAATCAGAACTCGTTTCGCAAATCGCATTTCGCAAGCTTATGAACTAACTAAGCTTAAGATCCTAAATATTCTTTATGAATTGTGCTACGCAATCTTTCAGACACATGTATTCTTAGTTCGCGGGCCTGATTTTATTTATGATTTTACAAAATTTATATTATAATGATAGATAAAATTGCAAAGACAGCTCATAGAGCATTTTACGTCAGAACGAACGCGTCGCGGACCAGATAAGTGTTGCAGCTCGAAGTTCGCCCCGATCCACAGCTCACGTTGTGACTTGAGCACGAACTCGAATGAGCACAATGTAAATAAAACGAGCATTCCGATGTGAACTGGAATTCAAAGCGAACCGAACGTGCATTCTTTGTTTGGCGAATATGCTCAGACCGATTCGCGCACTGCAGTCGGTCTATCAAAGGGAATTCGTGCACTGGCGTAGGTAAGGGGAGGTAAAGGGGGTAATTACCCCTTCTAGGAATGCTTAACAACATTTTAAAGTCTTCAAAATAGTATCTGCTATGTGCTATAAATGATTTAAAAAAAACTAAAATAATATTATCCTCTTCCTCATTTTCCTTAAACTATTTTTTTGTTTTGGAAATACCTTCAATATAATGGGTGATTCATTTATAGGTACTTTTTCTAGTACGTATTTTTGGATAGATGAGAGGGTCCAAATTTTAAACTGTTATGGTATTTGTGTTCAGTACTGTTTGACAATTTATCCTGGAAAGATTAAGCCCCGGCACAAGGCTTCTCCGAGAAATGTGTTTCTGCAACTTGTGGTCCAGACTATTGGCTGTACCATCATAAAATTTTGGACTCCAATTTTCATTATTGGATAATTTTTGACTAAATGAGCCACACCCAGCACGTAGCGCAGAAAATATAGCGGTAGTAGTTGCGAAGTGTACGTGATGATTCTAACGAATTGATTTGGCGCTCGGAAATTGGAGCTTTAGGACAGACCATGTTAGGCGCAGTTAAAGCCAACATTGGAGAGCCATAGTCTTTAAAAAATAAATGTAAGATATAGTTCTTCCGTATGATAGTAAATATTACTTAATAAAGTTATTTTTTTTTAATTTTTTTAAAAAGTGCCTCGTAATGAATCACTCCTTATAAATATCCATTACCCCTCCCAAAAAATAAAAGTATATACGCTAGTGAATTTGTGCTTAATGTGAACGGTGCTTTGGTGATAGTTGTATTCGGACTCGAACAAAAATAGGCGTTCATAGCTATTGCATTAATAAATACATAGTGGAAAAATTTCTGGTTAAAAATAAGACTGTTTAAAATGGAATAAACACAGGAAACGTGTTTAAAATTATCGGTTATAACCAGAAAAGGAAAATATTGAGGCATCCCCGCCATACACAATATTACAACAATATGAAAAAAGAAGATGTATGGCGGGAAATAGCTAATGAAAGTAATGTTAACATAGATAAATTAAAAAAGAAATTTGACGTTTGGTTCTCTGCTCTCATTACAAACAACGGCGGTGTCCACCTGCGCCTATTTTTCTTCTTATCCTTTAAAACAAATTGCATAAAACTATGAAACTCGCATTGGCTAGTTGCATATCTGCCATTTTCAAACGGGTAGATCCGAACAACTGGAGCGGTCACGAACAGGATGCTCATTCGTGCCCGTACCGGTTTAAGTTTTCATTCCGACCAGAAGATCAGCTGGTTCTGGTTATGCTCATTTCTTTTATCTTTGGATAATCCACGAAGGCTGAAAGCCTAAATACTAACGTACCGTGGGTGTCTTAAGCGAGGTAAGAGGGAGTTTGTTGACACGGGACTTAAATAGCTTGAAGATTTGGGAAGGGGGAAGGAAAGACCTTCCGCGGGCAGCGGGTTTCCACATTCTAGAAACTCTAGGGATAAAAGAACGAATGAAATGGGAAGTTCGGTGTCTCTCCAATTGGACCGTATAGGGATGCATACGTGCGAGCACCACGAGTTTCTCTGTTGGGAGCTGCAAGAGGAGGGACTATACTGGATAATTCTGTCGGAGCAGAAGCCGTAAAAGTATCTATAAAGAGCGATATATCTTCCACAACTCGACGATGGGCAAGAGAAGGAAGTCTTTGAGTAAGTAAAGGATCATTAATAAGACGAACAGCTCTTCTTGGAATGGCATCAAGAATGCTGAGGGTTGTAGGGGATGCCATTCCCCAGATATGAGAATAATATTTCAGGGAGGGTCGAATTTGGAACACATACAAAGTGTATAAATTGAAAGGAGAAAAATACTTTTTGGCTCGGAAAAAAATCCAAGATTTTTTGAAGCCGCGGTGGCTATAGACACATGATTGTCTTTTAGATGCATTAAATTAAACGAGATTTTTGTCGCCCCAATCCAATATCAAATTGAGATCCTGTGAAAGAGACATCTGCATCGCCCTGCGTTTGCTTTCCAAGTCGGGTTGAGAGATTGGTTTAAGAACCTGAAAAGTGGAGTGAAGGGTACTATCGTCAGCATAACTAGGAATGGGATTGATTGTGGAAGAATGAAGGTCGTTGATGTGGAGAAGAAACAAAGTTGGTGCTAGTACTGAACCCTGAGGCACTCCAGCATTAATTTCGTAAAAGCTTGAAGAGTGGTCATCAACAATGACTGATATACGTCGATTAGAAAGATAACTGGAGAGACAAGAGCAGAGTTTAGTTGGAAGACCGTAGGAGGGAAGTTTATTAAGAAGTGCGTCATGCCAGACCTGGTCGAAAGCTTTAGATATATCAAGAGCAACGATCTGGGACTCACAAATAACTCAAGAGACTTGTTCCAGTTGTGTGAAACGAAGAAAAGAAGATCTGCTGTAAATCTCTTGTGACGAAATCCGTATTGTCATTCGGATTCATGCTCAAGTATAAACGTGGCTTTAAAAGAATTGGTCCGCGACGATGTTCGCTCCGACGTCCGGATATGTATGGTTGCAAGTCGTTAAATACAAATCTAGACAGGGCTGTCGTAGTGGTTCGTAATGAGGTACGATTGCAGGTCGTGGTTCAAATCTGGACCCACCTCAGTACTGCTCGGTAAAAATAGGATTAGACACAGAGAAACTAATTGAGGCGTTATTAAAATAAATAAATTTAAGCAATATATTCAATAGAATTAAACTTTTTTATTAGGGTCAGTCTAAACTAATAATAATTATTATAAGATGGTCGTAGTTCATTTAGTCCACTTTGTCCCTGATAAGTTTATTTCATTTACAAATCTTTAAATTGCCTTTTCCGCTTTACAAAAGTAAATAATTCGAAAACATTAATTAATTTTGCTTTTATAATTCTTTAAACTAAAACAAAAACTACCTTCGGTTCTGAGTCAATGCCAAAAATAAAACGCGTAATGAAGTAATTCAAATTGAAACACCCGCAGCCGGAGTCTTTATATTTAATTTTAATTGCAAAAGTCTCATTATTTCTTTAATGAAGTTGACACAAATCCGAAGCACTTGTAGACGTTTTTACCGTATAATTAAAATTAAATTTGTTTTGCTTTAACTGTGTTCAAACAAAGTGGATTCTTGACGCCTCTCGAGGGACAAAATGGGTTCTTGTTGGATTCTAATTGTTCTTGTTGAAAGCTGCATATTTTAATGGACCACCAGACAATTGCTTAAGATTCAAAATGTAACTATGCAAGCGCACGATTGACATTTAATTTAATTGCAATAGTTCAGTAGCGTCAGCCATGGGGTGGAAATAGGAGAGAAATTATAACAAAGCAAAAAAACACTTATATATACCGGGAATCCAACAAATTTTTTGCAAGCCTGTGATTTTCTTTAAAAGTTAATTCTGTAATGAAGTTAATACAAATCCAAAGCACTTGAAGATCTTTTTATCGTATTTAAAAATAAAATTTGTTTTGCTTTAGTTGTGTTCAAACAAAGTGGATTCTTGACGCCTCTCGAGGGACAAAATGGGTTCTTGTTGGATTCTAATTGTTCTTGTTGAAAGCTGCATATTTTAATGGACCACCAGACAATTGCTTAAGATTCAAAATGTAACTATGCAAGCGCACGATTGACATTTAATTTAATTTGCAATAATTCAGTAGCGTCAGCCATGGGGTGGAAATAGGAACGGAATTATGACGATGCAAAAAACATATATACCGGGGACCCAACAATTTTCTTGCAAGCCTGTAATTTTCTTTAAAAGTTATTTCTGTAATAAAGTTAATACAAATCCAAAGCACTTGTAGACGTTTTTACCTTGTTTTTGTTTGACTGTGTTCAAACAAAGTGGATTTTTGTTGCCTCTCGAGGGACAAAATGGGTTCTTGTCGGATTCTAATTGTTCTTGTTGAAAGCTGCATATTTTAATGGACCACCAGACAATTGCTTAAGATTTAAAATGTAACTATGCAAGCGCACGATTGACATTTAATTTAATTTGCAATAGTTCAGTAGCGTCAGCCATGGGGTGGAAATAGGAGAGAAATTATAACAAAGCAAAAAAACACTTATATATACCGGGAATCCAACAAATTTTTTGCAAGCCTGTGATTTTCTTTAAAAGTTAATTCTGTAATGAAGTTAATACAAATCCAAAGCACTTGAAGATCTTTTTTATCGTATTTAAAAATAAAATTTGTTTTGCTTTAGTTGTGTTCAAACAAAGTGGATTCTTGACGCCTCTCGAGGGACAAAATGGGTTCTTGTCGGATTCTAATTGTTCTTGTTGAAAGCTGCATATTTTAATGGACCACCAGACAATTGCTTAAGATTCAAAATGTAACTATGCAAGCGCACGATTGACATTTAATTTAATTTGCAATAATTCAGTAGCGTCAGCCATGGGGTGGAAATAGGAGAGAAATTATAACAAAGCAAAAAAACACTTATATATACCGGGAATCCAACAAATTTCTTGCAAGCCTGTGATTTTCTTTAAAAATCAATTCTGTAGTAAAGTTAATACAAATCCAAAGCACTTGAAGACCTCTTTATTGTATTTAAAAATAAAATTTGTTTTGCTTTAGTTGTGTTCAAACAAAGTGGATTCTTGACGCCTCTCGAGGGACAAAATGGGTTCTTGTTGGACTCTAATTGTTCTTGTTGAAAGCTGCATATTTTAATGGACCACCAGACAATTGCTTAAGATTCAAAATGTAACTATGCAAGCGCACGATTGACATTTAATTTAATTTGCAATAATTCAGTAGCGTCAGCTATGGGGTGGAAATAGGAAAGGAATTATAACGAAGCAAAAATAACTTATATATACCGGGAATCCAACAAATTTCTTGCAAGCCTGTGATTTTACTTTAAAAGTTATATCTGTAATGAAGTTAATACAAATCCAAAGCACTTGTAGACCTTTTTAACGTATTTAAAAATAAAATTTGTTTTGCTTTAACTGTGTTCAAACAAAGTGGATTCTTGACGCCTCTCAAGGGACAAAATGGGTTCTTGTTGGATTCTAGTTGTTCTTGTTGAAAGCTGCATATTTTAATGGACCACCAGACAATTGCTTAAGATTCAAAATGTAACTATGCAAGCGCACGATTGACATTTAATTTAATTTGCAATAATTCAGTAGCGTCAGCCATGTGGTGGAAATAGGAAAGAAATTATAACAAAGCAAAAAACAAACTTTACTTAAAAGTTATTTCTGTAATAAAGTTAATACAAATCCAAAGCACTTAAAGATCTTTTTATCGTATATAAAAATAAAATTTGTTTTGCTTTAGTTGTGTTCAAACAAAGTGGATTCTTGACGCCTCTCGAGGGACAAAATGGGTTCTTGTTGGATTCTAATTGTTCTTGTTGAAAGCTGCATATTTTAATGGACCACCAGACAATTGCTTAAGATTCAAAATGTAACTATGCAAGCGCACGATTGACATTTAATTTAATTTGCAATAGTTCAGTAGCGTCAGCCATGGGGTGGAAATAGGAATGGAATTATAACGAAGCAAAGAAAACTTATATTTATATATACCGGGAACCCAACAAATTTTTGCAAGCCTGTGATTTTCTTTTAAAGTTATTTCTGTAATGAAGTTAATACAAATCCAAAGCACTTGTAGACGTTTTTACTACTTATGTTTTTGCTTTGACTGTATTCAAACAAAGTGGATTTTTGACGCCTCTCGAGGGACAAAATGGGTTCTTGTCGGACTCTAATTGTTCTTGTTGAAAGCTGCATATTTTAATGGACCACCAGACAATTGCTTAAGATTCAAAATGTAACTATGCAAGCGCACGATTGACATTTAATTTAATTTGCAATAGTTCAGTAGCGTCGGCCATGGGATGGGAAATAGGGATGGAATTATAACGAAGCAAAAAAGCCTTAATATACCGGGAACCCAACAAATTTCTCGCAAGCCTGTGATTTTCTTTAAAAGTGATTTCCTTAATAAGGTTAATACAAATCCGAAGCAATTGTAGACGTTTTTAACATATTTAAAAATAAAATTTGTTTTGCTTTAACTGTGTTCAAACAAAGTGGATTCTTGACGCCTCTCGAGGGACAAAATGGGTTCTTGTTGGATTCTAATTGTTCTTGTTGAAAGCTGCATATTTTAATGGACCACCAGACAATTGCTTAAGATTCAAAATGTAACTATGCAAGCGCACGATTGACATTTAATTTAATTTGCAATAGTTCAGTAGCGTCAGCCATGGGGTGGAAATAGGAAAGGAATTATAACGAAGCAAAGAAAACTTATATATATACCGGGAACCCAACAAATTTCTTGCAAGCCTGTGATTTTCTTTAAAAGTTATTTCTGTAATGAAGTTAATACAAATCCAAAGCACTTGTAGACCTTTTTAACGTGTTTAAAAATTAAATTTGTTTTGCTTTAGTTGTGTTCAAACAAAGTGGATTCTTGACGCCTCTCGAGGGACAAAATGGGTTCTTGTTGGATTCTAATTGTTCTTGTTGAAAGCTGCATATTTTAATGGACCACCAGACAATTGCTTAAGATTCAAAATGTAACTATGCAAGCGCACGATTGACATTTAATTTAATTTGCAATAATTCAGTAGCGTCAGCCATGGGGTGGAAATAGGAAAGGAATTATAACGAAGCAAAGAAAACTTATATATACCGGGAACCCAACAAATTTCTTGCAAGCCTGTGATTTTCTTTAAAAGTTAATTCTGTAATGAAGTTAATACAAATCCAAAGCACTTGTAGACCTTTTTAACGTGTTTAAAAATTAAATTTGTTTTGCTTTAGTTGTGTTCAAACAAAGTGGATTCTTGACGCCTCTCAAGGGACAAAATGGGTTCTTGTTGGATTCTAATTGTTCTTGTTGAAAGCTGCATATTTTAATGGACCACCAGACAATTGCTTAAGATTCAAAATGTAACTATGCAAGCGCACGATTGACATTTAATTTAATTTGCAATAATTCAGTAGCGTCAGCCATTGGGTGGAAATAGGAAAGGAATTATAACGAAGCAAAAAAAACTTATATATACCGGGCACCCAACAAATTTCTCGCAAGCCTGTGATTTTCTTTAAAAGTGATTTCCGTAATGGAGTTAATACAAATCGAAGCACTTGTAGACGTTTTTAACGTATTTAAAAATATATTTGTTTTGCTTTGGTTGTGTTCAAACAAAGTGGATTCTTGACGCCTCTCGAGGGACAAAATGGGTTCTTGTTGGATTCTAATTGTTCTTGTTGAAAGATGCATATTTTAATGGTCCACCAGACAATTGCTTAAGATTCAAAATGTAACTATGCAAGCGCACGATTGACATTTAATTTAATTAGCAATAATTCAGTAGCGTCAGCCATGGGGTGGAAATAGGAAAGGAATTATAACGAAGCAAAAAAAACTTATATATACCGGGAACCCAACAAATTTTTCGCAAGCCTGTGATTTTCTTTAAAAGT
Source organism: Listronotus bonariensis (assembly GCA_014170235.1). Classification (NCBI taxonomy): domain Eukaryota; kingdom Metazoa; phylum Arthropoda; class Insecta; order Coleoptera; family Curculionidae; genus Listronotus; species Listronotus bonariensis. Next base: position 85,908 of record JACEGR010004264.1, read on the forward strand.
GATTTTCTTAATAGGGTTAATACAAATCCGAAGCAATTGTAGACGTTTTTAATGTATTTAAAAATAAAATTTGTTTTGCTTTAGTTGTGTTCAAACAAAGTGGATTCTTGGCGCCTCTCGAGGGACAAAATGGGCTCTTGTCGGACTCTAATTGTTCTTGTTGAAAGCTGCATATTTTAATGGTCCACCAGACAATTGCTTAAGATTCAAAATGTAACTGTGCAAGCGCACGATTGACATTTAATTTAATTTGTAATAATTCAGTAGCGTCAGCCATGGGGTGAAAATAGCAAAGGAATTATAACGAAGCAAAGAAAACTTATATATATACCGGGAACCCAACAAATTTCTCGCAAGCCTGCGATTTACTTTAAAAGTTATTTCTGTAATGAAGTTAATACAAATCCAAAGCACTTGTAGACCTTTTTAACGTATTTAAAAATAAAATTTGTTTTGCTTTAACTGTGTTCAAACAAAGTGGATTCTTGACGCCTCTCGAGGGACAAAATGGGTTCTTGTTGGATTCTAATTATTCTTGTTGAAAGCTGCATATTTTAATAGACCACCAGACAATTGCTTAAGATTCAAAATGTAACTATGCAAGCGCACGATTGACATTTAATTTAATTTGCAATAATTCAGCAGCGTCAGCCATGGGGTGGAAATAGGAAAGGAATTATAACGAAGCAAAAAAACTTATATATACCGGGAATCCAATAATTTTCTTGCAAGCCTGTAATTTTCTTTAAAAGTTATTTCTGTAATAAAGTTAATACAAATCGAAAGCACTTGTAGACCTTTTTAACGTATTTAAAAATAAAATTTGTTTTGCTTTAACTGTGTTCAAACAAAGTGGATTCTTGACGCCTCTCGAGGGACAAAATGGGTTCTTGTTGGATTCTAATTGTTCTTGTTGAAAGCTGCATATTTTAATGGACCACCAGACAATTGCTTAAGATTCAAAATGTAACTATGCAAGCGCACGATTGACATTTAATTTAATTTGCAATAATTCAGTAGCGTCAGCCATGGGGTGGAAATAGGAAAGGAATTATAACGAAGCAAAAAAACTTATATATACCGGGAACCCAACAAATTTCTCGCAAGCCTGTGATTTTCTTTAAAAGTTAATTCTGTAATAAAGTTAATACAAATCCAAAGCACTTGAAGATCTTTTTATCGTATTTAAAAATAAAATTTGTTTTGCTTTAATTGTGTTCAAACAAAGTGGATTCTTGACGCCTCTCGAGGGACAAAATGGGTTCTTGTTGGATTCTAATTGTTCTTGTTGAAAGCTGCATATTTTAATGGACCACCAGACAATTGCTTAAGATTCAAAATGTAACTATGCAAGCGCACGATTGACATTTAATTTAATTTGCAATAGTTCAGTAGCGTCAGCCATGGGGTGGAAATAGGAAAGGAATTATAACGAAGCAAAAAAAACTTATATATACCGGGAACCCAACAAATTTCTAGCAAGCCTGTGATTTTCTTTAAAAGTTATTTCTGTAATGAAGTTAATACAAATCCAAAGCACTTGTAGACCTTTTTAACGTATTTAAAAATAAAATTTGTTTTGCTTTAGTTGTGTTCAAACAAAGTGGATTCTTGACGCCTCTCGAGGGACAAAATGGGTTCTTGTTGGATTCTAATTGTTCTTGTTGAAAGCTGCATATTTTAATGGACCACCAGACAATTGCTTAAGATTCAAAATGTAACTATGCAAGCGCACGATTGACATTTAATTTAATTTGCAATAGTTCAGTAGCGTCAGCCATGGGGTGGAAATAGGAAAGGAATTATAACGAAGCAAAAAAAACTTATATATACCGGGAACCCAACAAATTTCTCGCAAGCCTGTGATTTTCTTTAAAAGTTATTTCTGTAATGAAGTTAATACAAATCCAAAGCACTTGTAGACCTTTTTAACGTATTTAAAAATAAAATTTGTTTTGCTTTAGTTGTGTTCAAACAAAGTGGATTCTTGACGCCTCTCGAGGGACAAAATGGGTTCTTGTTGGATTCTAATTGTTCTTGTTGAAAGCTGCATATTTTAATGGACCACCAGACAATTGCTTAAGATTCAAAATGTAACTATGCAAGCGCACGATTGACATTTAATTTAATTTGCAATAGTTCAGTAGCGTCAGCCATGGGGTGGAAATAGGAAAGGAATTATAACGAAGCAAAAAAAACTTATATATACCGGGAACCCAACAAATTTCTTGCAAGCCTGTGATTTTCTTTAAAAGTTATTTCTGTAATGAAGTTAATACAAATCCAAAGCACTTGTAGACCTTTTTAACGTATTTAAAAATAAAATTTGTTTTGCTTTAGTTGTGTTCAAACAAAGTGGATTCTTGACGCCTCTCGAGGGACAAAATGGGTTCTTGTTGGATTCTAATTGTTCTTGTTGAAAGCTGCATATTTTAATGGACCACCAGACAATTGCTTAAGATTCAAAATGTAACTATGCAAGCGCACGATTGACATTTAATTTAATTTGCAATAATTCAGTAGCGTCAGCCATGGGGTGGAAATAGGAAAGGAATTATAACGAAGCAAAAAAAACTTATATATACCGGGAACCCAACAAATTTCTTGCAAGCCTGTGATTTTCTTTAAAAGTTATTTCTGTAATGAAGTTAATACAAATCCAAAGCACTTGTAGACCTTTTTAACGTATTTAAAAATAAAATTTGTTTTGCTTTAGTTGTGTTCAAACAAAGTGGATTCTTGACGCCTCTCGAGGGACAAAATGGGTTCTTGTTGGATTCTAATTGTTCTTGTTGAAAGCTGCATATTTTAATGGACCACCAGACAATTGCTTAAGATTCAAAATGTAACTATGCAAGCGCACGATTGACATTTAATTTAATTTGCAATAATTCAGTAGCGTCAGCAATGGGGTGGAAATAGGAAAGGAATTATAACGAAGCAAAAAAACTTAAATATACCGGAAACCCAACAAATTTCTCGCAAGCCTGCGATTTTCTTTAAAAGTTATTTCTGTAATGAAGTTAATACCAATCCAAAGCACTTGTAGACGTTTTTACCTTGTTTTTCTTTGACTGTGTTCAAACAAAGTGGATTTTTGTCGCCTCTCGAGGGATAAAATGGGTTCTTGTTGGATTCTTATTGTTCTTGTTGAAAGCTGCATATTTTAATGGACCACCACACAATTGCTTAAAATTCAAAATGTAACTATGCAAGCGCACGATTGACATTTAATTTAATTTGCAATAATTCAGTAGCGTCAGCAATGGGGTGGAAATAGGAAAGGAATTATATAGAAGCAAAAAAAACTTAAATATACCGGAAACCCAACAAATTTCTCGCAAGCTTGCTATTTTCTTTAAAAGTTATTTCTGTAATAAACTTAATACAAATTCAAAGCACTTGTAGACGTTTTTACCTTGTTTTTCTTTGACTGTGTTCAAACAAAGTGGATTTTTGTCGCCTCTCGAGGGATAAAATGGGTTCTTGTTGGATTCTTATTGTTCTTGTTGAAAGCTGCATATTTTAATGGACCACCAGACAATTGCTTAAGATTCAAAATGTAACTATGCAAGCGCACGATTGACATTTAATTTAATTTGCAATAAGTCAGTAGCGTCAGCCATGGGGTGGAAATAGGAAAGGAATTATAACGAAGCAAAGAAAACTTATATATACCGGGAACCCAACAAATTTCTTGCAAGTCTGTGATTTTAGTTAAAAGTTAATTCTTTTTCGCGACTGTTATGGTTAAGATTTTTGGCACAGGTGTTTAAAAATTGCATGTAAAACATTGTAGTAAACTTGTACGATAAAGAAAGTGACGTTGCCCAGTCCGACACCCGAAACATTTGACATCGACAGGCTGGGTTAAAGCATACCGCTTCCGTATATGGCGGTATACTCAATATTTCTTTGTAGTCAAACGGAATTTCCCTAAAAGGTTTTAAAAGCCATATTATCATGAAGTCAATTTTATTATTGGCCCAAG